>PVKS010037331.1:0-18701 GCA_004027875.1 Aplodontia rufa | reverse complement strand
TTGTCTTAATGGATGTGGTTATTCTGGGCACTTTATATGAATGGAATCATACAGTATTTATCCATTTGTGTCTGGTTATTTTGCTTAACACAATGTCTTCAGGTTTTATTCATGTTGTTGCATGTATCAAAATGTCTTTTAATGGCTAATAGTATTCCATTGTATATATCACATTTAAAATGTTTATCCTTTATTTTATTGATTAACTCAAATTATTTGTACATATCTGAGATACAATGTGATGCTTTGATTCATGTGCATATGAGGTAATAATCAATTCACATAATTAGCATATACATCACCTTAAACTTTTTTTATTGAGAAATTTATTTTTTGAACAACCATACAAGTTTTTAACAAAATAATATAAAATGTATATAGATTCTGGAGATTAGATTTACCCCCAAGAGTGCCCCCCAATTACCCACCCTTATCCCTCCCTGCCCCTTCCCACAATATCTCTAAAAAAAGTATTAGGTTGTATAACATTACAACTTAATCTGGATTTAACATGTGATAATAGACCACCTTTCTCAATGGCCAGGGTCTAGTTCCAGCCTCCACAGATGAGTGGAGACATTCAACCCTTGGTTCTCTGGGTTAAGCTGATTTTACTCAGCATAATTTCTTCCATAGCCATCCATTTACCTTCAAAGGCTGCAATATCATTGTTTCTAATTGCTGTGTAAAATTCCATGGTATAAATGTACCACAGTTTTTGGATCCATTCATCCACTGAGGGACATCTGGGTTGTTTCCATAATCTAGCAATTGTAAATTGAGCTGCTATGAACATAGATATTGCTGTGTCACTATAATGTGCTGATTCTAAGTCCCCTGGAAAAATACCCAAGAGTGGAGTAGCAGGATCATATGGTGGGCTCATCCCTAGTTTTTTGAGGATTCTCCACACTGCTTTCCAGAGGGGCTGTACCAGTCTGCAGCTCCCACCTTAAACTTTTATTATTTCTTTTTAAAAAAACTTTTATTGGTTCTTTTTAGTTATACATAACATTAGAATTCATCCTGACATAATTATAAAAGCATGGAAAATAATTTGCTATAATTTAGTCCCCAGTATTTCCCCTTTACCTCCACTCTTCCTTCCTCCAGTTCCTGTCCCTCTACTCTACTGATCTTTCTGCTATTTACCTATAGTTGTTTTTTTTAAATAGTTCCTTGTGGATATATATAATGGTGAGATTTACTGTGGTATATCATATATGTACATAGTAAAATTCTTTCCACTGATCCTCCCTTATCCAGTACCTCCTCCTTGCCCCTCCATCCCCTTCCTCTACTCCATTGATTGATTTTCTATTTTGATGGAATTCCTCCCCACTCCTTTTCTTTTTTCCTTATTTTGGAAGAGCTTCAGTATATCAGAGAAAATATGAAAACATTCAACATTTGACTTTCTGGGTCTGGCTTCTTTTCCATAGCATGATGGTCTCCAGTTCCATCCATTTACCAGCAAATGCCATAATTTCATTCTTTATGACTAACACTCCATTGTGTGTATATACCACATTTTCTTTATCCATCCATCTGTTGAAGGGCAATCAGGTTGGTTCCATAGCTTGGCTATCATATATTGTAGTGCTATGAACATAGATGTGGCTGCATTACAATAGCATGCTGATTTTACATATTTTGGATATAAACCGAGAAATGGGATAGCTTGGTTATATGGTGGTTCCATTCCAAGTTTTTTGTGGAGTCTCCATATTGTCTTCCAGAATGGTTGCACTAATTTGCAGTTCTTCCAACAATGAATGAATGTGCCTTTTTCTCAACATCCTCACCAACACTTATTATTTGAATTCTTGATAATTGCTAACTGACCAGAGTGAGATGAAATCTCAATGTGGTTTTGCTTTCCATTTCCCTATTGCTAGAGATATTGAACATTTTTTCATATGTTTGCTGTCCATTTGCATTTTTTCTTTTGAAGTGCCTATTTAGTTCTTTTGCCCATTTATTACTTGGATTGTTTGTGGGGGTTTTGGTGTTCATTGTTTTAGTTATTTATGTATTCTGGATATTAACGCCCTGAGGAACACGTGGCAAAGCTCGTCTCCCATTCTGTAGGCTCTCTTTCTGTGCTCTTGTTTCCTTTGCTGTGCAGAAGGTTCTTAATTTGATGCCATCTTACTTATTGATTTTTGGTTTTATTTATTGTGCTTTAGGAGTCTTGTCAAGGAAGTTGATTCCATGCCAATATATTGGAGTGTTAGGCCTACATTTTCTTCTAGCAGTTGCAGAGTTTCTGATCTAATTCCTAGGTCTTTGATCTGCTTCGAGTTGCCTTTTGTGCAGGGTGAGAGATAAGAGGCCACGTTTCATTCTTCGTCATATGGATATCCAGTTTTCCCAGTACCATTTGTTAACAAGGCTATCTTTTCTCCAAAGGATGCTTTTGGCACCTTTGTCTAGTATGAGATAACTGTGTGTATGTGGGTTTGCTCTGCGACTTCTATACCATTGGTCTTCCTGTGAGTACCATGCTGTTTTTGTCACTATAGCTATGTAGTATAAATCGAGATGAATACATTAAAAATCCTCTCTTCTATTTTGAGATATAAAAGGTACTAATTGTTATATTCATCTTGCTAGAGGTTATTTCAACTATTTTTAACACTTATTAATTGTACATATTAATGGGGTTAAATAATATTTCCATACATACAAACTTGTGCATTGATCAAATCAAACCATCCTACTTCTACCATTTTCCCCACCTTGAAACCCTTCCTGGTCTCTAGTAATCACTATTCTATATTCAGGTTGACTTTTTTTTTTTTTTTTAACTTCCAAATATGAGAATATGTGGGTACTTGTATTTCTATGTCTGACTTATTTCACTTAATGCAATATCCTCCAGTTCCATCCATTTTACTGCAAATGGTATTTCATTCTTCTTTATGGGCGAATAATACTGTATTGCATATATTTACTGTATTTTATTCATCCATTCATATATTGATGGGTAACTGAGCCGATTCCATATCTTGATTATTGTGAACAACACCACAGCAAGCATGGCATATGGGTATCTCTTTGGTCTGCTGATTTCATTTCCTTTGAATATATATCCAGATATTCTTTGTATATTATATACCAGCTGGAGCATATGGTAGACCTATTTTTAGTTTTTTGAGAAACCTCCATACTCTTCTCCATAATGACTATACTAATTTACATTTCCACCAACAGAAGGTTGTGTGTGGAGATGCTGGTGACTGAATTAGAATAAGTTATTAAATTGTTTTACAAAAATGTTAACGTTTATCCTATTGACAAATATATCTAAAAAGAACAGGGGGTTGGAGGGGAAGGGGAACAGGAGGAGAAGTGGAAATTCTGGAACTGAGTTAAAATAAGGTGCACTCCAAGCTATTTTAAATATGTCATTGTATATATTATATATATATATATATATATATGTTCTTCATAGGTATAAGAATTATGTCACTATACTTGAGTATTTTTTAGAATAAATATATACTCCAGAAAGAGAGGTAAGGGACCAGGGGACAGGAAGAGAGAGATGGGGGATTGCTAGGGGGGGAAATTTTGGCCAAATTATATTGTATTATGTGCATCTATGAGTATGTAACAACAAATCCCATCGTTATGTACAACTATAATGCACCAATTTTAAAAAATGAAAAAGGAACCAATCAAATACCAATTAATGATGAACTAAAGGAAGTCTAGTAGAGGAAAGAGAAGGGGAGAGGGGAAGAAAGATGGGAGGGAAGTGGGGAAGGGAAAGGGGAGGATAAAACAGCACACAATACATCAATTTCTCTTTTTTATTAAACTGAACATATAAGTACTTAATATATTTTAAAGTCAGATCTAATAACTGTAGTTATTATAAATGATTGTCACAATACTATGTTTTGATGTTTTCAAAACCTATCCCAAATTATAGTGAGAATCTAAAGCTTCTGATAGAGAATAAACTAAGCTGAAATATCAAAAAAAGAGTATATGCCAAAATAACTCATTTCTTTCTAATTAACTTTCTGTATTATTAGATTAATAATGTAAGATAACTTACATTTTTATGACTTCTCT
Source organism: Aplodontia rufa (assembly GCA_004027875.1). Classification (NCBI taxonomy): domain Eukaryota; kingdom Metazoa; phylum Chordata; class Mammalia; order Rodentia; family Aplodontiidae; genus Aplodontia; species Aplodontia rufa. The sequence continues at coordinate 14,615 of PVKS010037331.1, read as the reverse complement.
TCTATTGTGTTTTCTTTATCTTTTGGATTTGTAAAACATTTTTCATACAACTGTACTGTTATTTTGTATTTCAAGTGTTTGCATGTTTTTTTCAACTTTGACTTTTGATATGTTTTTAAAGAAAGAGGAACAGTGAGAGAGAATCAATTTTATTTAGTTCTTCATGTTGCCTTCATTGCTCTGACATTTTGTTGTGTACATGGTGCTGGGGTTTGAACCTGTGTACTCGTGCATGCCAGGCAAGCACTGTAACCACTGAGCTACCACTTCAGTCCCATACTGTCATATTTTTAAGTATCATATCCATAATACATTTTAAATCTGAAAGGAAAAATTCACACATTTTTTTCTCAAACTGTTGATAATTTATTATTCCAACTTTCCTTTGTAACTATTTTTTATGTTCCAAAAAATCCTAGTGATTAATTTGTGAGAATTGGCTTCTTTCAAAGTATTTTTTGTTATCCTGGGATATTTATTCAACTCTTTTTTCCTATATACTTTTGTGGCTTGCTTTACATGAATCTCTCACTTGTCATGTTATATTTACTTCCAGATTTTTATCTTACCCATTGCTTTGCTATTGTGAATGAAATCATCAATCTTTCAAACTTGCTATTTTTATCAAATAGGAAAGCTGTATTTTTATGTATTTTGTATATGGTCATCAAATTGCACTATAATATTATTTTATAATTTCTATGTAAGCATTTGGCCACAAATAATGGTCATTTATCTTCCTTTCCCATATTTATACATCATTTTCTTATCCAAATACTTTGGTCAACATAATCATGTCCAGTGAATATGATTGTATTAGGCACCCTTTCCTTATTTTTTATTACAGTAGGAATACTCCTAGATTTCCATAATTAAACATGATGCTGGCTTTTTTTTTTTTTAAGAGAGAGAGAGAGAATCAATTTTTATTGAGCTTTTCACATGGCTTTCATTGCTCTGATACTTAGTTGTGTCCGTGGGTGCTGGGGTTTGAACCCGTGTACTTGCACATGCCAGGCAACCACCATAACCACCAAGCCACTGCTCCAGCTCATATTTTTTAATTAGCGTTTTATTTTATTTTTATTTTTATTTAAAGAGAGAGGCACAGTGAGAGACAGAGAAAGAGAGAAACAACTTTATTTAGTTTTTCACATGGCCTTAATTGCTCCAACACTCAGTTGTGTATGTGGTGCTGGGGTTTGAACCCGGGTCCTTGTGCTTGCCAGACAAGCGCCGAAACCGCTGAGCCACCGCTCCAGCTCCTAATTAGCATTTTAAAAACAGAAAATTCTCATGGTTAGTGTCTAAGCCTCTGTGTGTTGTTACCTGCTTCTAATATACATCGGAGACAGAGTAGAGTGGTAGAAAATTTTATTTAAAAAACTGGGTCATTTTTCCATAAATTTTCCTACAATCTGGATTTTGCTTACTTCATTTTGCATTTCCTTTACATTCCCAGATGCTTATTTCATACAATCTTCATCTAGATCACATTTAAATTTCTCACTTTGTTTTCAAGAATGCTTTCTAAGTGATACCATAAAATTTCATCAAAAAACTAATAGTGCTGATTGTCTCCCCTTTGGTGATATCTCCTACTTTTGATGATCCTTGTCTGGATTCATTAATTAAGGAATACAATATGATAATATTATAATACTCTAATTTCTTTTTCATCTATTAATTAGAATCCCTCTAAAAAGAGACACTTCCTCTCAGCTGTTGGGTTGCCCAAAGACAGAGTTCTTGCAGGAAAGGTATGCTAAATGCTTAATTCATTCCCTTGATTTTCCAGTTTTCAGAATGCTTATGATTCCCTAATATCCTCTAAAGTGAAAGAGTCCCCCCCCAACATATTGTGAACTCATTTGTTTAAACATATTTACTGTAGCCATTTGTGGTTATTGTCTTTATTGACAATCAATGTGACCCATTTTTGCATGATTCTGTAGTCCTTGGTTTCTGGTGTGACAAGATGTTCAAGGCTCATTTGTTTCCATGCTCCAAACCTGGAACCCATCACTTGTCCTAAAGAGCCCTGTTTCTTTTAGTTGAAAATGGTACTTGAAGATTAGAATCCAGGAACTAGAGGTACTCGTTATTGCTAGAGTGCTTGATGTGTCTATACCTTAGAGAGAGAGAATCAATTTTATTTTGTTTTTCATATGGCTTTCATTGCTCTGAGTCTTTGTTGTGTACATATGTGGTGCTGGGGTGTGAACCCGCATACTCACCTTGTCAAGCAAGGACCATAACCACTGAGCCACCACTCCAGCCCCATGTCTATATCTTTTTAATGATCAGAACTGTGAAATAACTTTTTAAAAAATAAAATACTTTATTAAACTGCCAATCCAAAGTCAGTGACTGCAAATTCACTTAATCTCTTAGTTATTGATTTTTTTTTAACACCTCAGTATCCTGGTTTGCAATGATACTAATATAATGACTCATTCACTTTATCCCACATTGGACACATAACTTTTTTAGAATAATGCTACCACAAACAGTGTGATTGTAGAAAACAATTTCAAGACTTTTATTGCTAAAGGTATAACCTACTTAAGATTTATAGTAAAATTGGAATGGTTCCTCTGTGTGCAGTGATGTAACAGCTTGACACATAATTCTCTTTGCTTTATTTTGTTCTCAAATTTTAGTATTTGCTTTAATCTTGTAGTTTAAGTACTATAGTATTCTAGATCATATCTACAAAATAAAGTATGTTCAAAGAATTCTAGCTTCTATCCCTTGCCCCTCTACCCTCTTCTTTCCCTCTCCTATACAAGTCTAAAGGTTTGTCCTTCCTTTATATTTATAAAGGTCTTTTTTCCATAGCATAGCTCCTGAAATTTAGGAAAGTTTTCTTATAATGGTTATTTTTAATACTCAGACTGTTATTATATAATACCTTATTTTTTAAAAAATTAATTTTGACTAGTATCTCTTAGCTTCATAGAATAAGTAAAATTAGCTAGCACATCTTCTCCCTGCCCTTAATATTCAGTATTAATTTGACATAGTATCCATCTATGAATATCATCTATCTCCAGACAGTCTCTGTGCCTACCAAAATTGACTGTCTGAAGTTCTCTGAATGTGTTTAGCACTGTCTCCATGCCAACAGTAAAAGTACTCATTTCTGAGATTCAAAGTTGAGTAACAGAATAGATTTGTGGTCAGATCCCTGCAAAGCCTCTAGCCAGGTTTGTGACTTTGCTCAAGTTTCCTAACTATCTTGAATTTTGTAGGGTTTTTTTCCCCTGCAAATTTTGGATTTTAATCTCACAAGGTTGTTAGGATTAAATGAGACAACATGTGAAGCACCTCACATAATACATGGTATATAGCGATCTCTCCATAAAGAAAAGTGACAGTTAACATTTTATTCAATGAGATACAAGAGGTGAATTACTAATTTATACTTTTCATTCATTTATTTGGTAAACATTAATTGAATCATTCATTTCTTGAATTTTTCATTCATTTAGTAAACACTTATTGAATGACTATTTCCTAAGTACTTGTGTGTAGTCTTACCATCCATTTACTCAGGTATTTGTGAGTTCCACATGGGCAGGACCTTAGGAATATAATGGTGCAAAAGATGGACATCTTCTCTACCTTAATGGAACTTCCTACCTTCACCTTACCAGAAGTCAGAAATTATGCAGATTTTGAATAAGTTATTATTGTTCCCATAATTTCCTAGTTTGCTGGTGCCCAGCTTGCCTGGAAATAATTTTCTCATTTGACTACATGACTGGATATTCACTTCATTTTTGGCTCAAATCTCTTCTGAAATAACAACTTTTGGGTTAGACTGTTCAGAATTTATCAGTACCTCTCTTAAAAATCACAATTTGCTTTTCTGTCAGAGTTTATAAAGTATAAAGCACCAAAGAGATTGTTAACTACAAGGATGTTTGTAGATGAGGAAAAGTCCTTTATGTCAACCGAATGTTTCCTGTTTTTCAGCTCCAACAAAATTTAGCTTGACCCACACATTTGCTCAGTGTCTTCATATCTCTTTGGTTTTTTTTTTGTTGTTGTTGTTCCATGGTATATTGTTATTGAATTGAAAATACATGTCAAATGGCTAGAACAGTGGCTCAGCGGTTGGAGCGCTTGCCTTGCATGTGTGAGGACTTGGGTTCAAACCCCAGCACCACATACCCAACTAAATGGTGGAGAAATGAAGGCCAGATGAAAAAAATTAATTGATTCTCTCTCTCTCTCTCTCTCTCTCTCACTCTCTCACTCTCACCCTCTCTTTAAAAAAAAGAAAGAAAAGAAAATACATGTCAATATCCAAGTAGCAGAATATTTCAATATAAATAATTGTTAAATATTTCAACTAGTCAATGAAACATCAGACTTATGTTTATGTAGTCTTTGCATAAAATTATGGAAAAACAGCAAGTAAATCTCTGAAGTTTTAAAGAATTAAATCCAAAACCTCAGATGATAATCATACAGCCTTATGCTCAGGTAGGTACAGAGATAGGCAAGGGACAACACAGAAGGAATAAAACGTTCTGAAAAGCTTCTACAAGAGTTTTAGAAATGGAGTCATTCTTTGAACCAGTTGAATGGTATTTCCTAGTTAGCTAGAATAGTACCAATATCAAATGCAAGATACATAAAAAATAGCATAAATGAGTGAAAATAGCCTAGGTCTCAGTACATGGTAGTACGTGGTGTGTGTATCGAATGAGCAGAGCAACAGGGCAGCCTCTTTTTGTACCTCTGAAAGTCAGTCTGTGTTAAATACTGATTGAGGACACTAGGTTCATATTCCAACATTTTAATAATCAAATTAAATAATTTTAATTGAATCTGATAAGTCTATTTTTTGGAAAAATCTATGAATTTTTAAATTCTGCCAATGAATTTTCTAATTTTTAAAACATTAGTTCATACTGAAAACATGGGCACAGTTTGTTGGTTGTTTGTGATCTCTGGTGCAAAATATGCTAATATGACATGGATCAAAGTCTATCTTATGTATTTTTAAAGAACTGCTATCATTTTCTTTTTTGATGTAGAAATTTGTAGAAATGGTTATATATCCTTAAACTGTTATAACCAGTCAGTAATAACTGGAAATGTGGCATTTTCATGAAATGAGGCTATTTATGTTTGCCAGAAAACACATTAAAATATTTTGTAATAGTCAACTTAGTGAACTAGAAACAGCTGTGCTTGGAGATATGTTTGTTAAATCTATTTGAAAAATTTTGTTTCTATTTTGCTTGAGTATCAAAAGTTGGTATCAAGTAAAAAAGTTAAAATTATATTAGTGATATATGGTTTTCTCTGCTTTTTCAGAAATTAAGATAAACTAAAGAACTGTCTTTAAATATCATAAAAACCAAATTTCTTGGAAAACTGTTAATTTCTGAATATCCCACCCTTTTCTGAGAAATTTGCAGGATAATCTATTATGTAATTGCCATGGGTAATAACTAGTTTCTGTTAGAAGTCAATTGCAGTATTTAGGGAATTTTTTATTTTTTGGTACTGAGGATTAAATCTGAGGGTGCTAAACCACTGAGATACACCCTCAGCCCTTTTTATTTCCTATTTTGAGACAGGGTCTCACTAAATTGCTTATGACCTCGCTAAGTTGATGAGGCTGACTTTGAACTTAGGATCCTCCTGCCTCAGCATTCCAAGCCACTAGAATTAACAATCATGTGTCACCATACCCAGGTTAAGAAATTTTTTTTAAGAGAGAAGGACAGCGAGAGAGAGAGAGACAGAAAGAATCAATTTTTATTGAGTATTTCACAAGGCTTTCACAGCTCTGACACTTAGGTGTGTATGTGGGTGCTGAGGTTTGAACCCATGTATTTGTACATGCTGGGCAAGCGCTGTAACAGCCAAGCCACCACTCCAGCCCCAGCTTAAGAAATTCTTAAGGCAGTTAACTCATCCCCATAGGTATATAAACTAAAAGATTCTGAATAACTTTAATTTTAAATATAACACTTTATAATACCCAATGTGTTATTTTTAAATTGTTATCTTGCTCCCTAAGAAGTGTTTGTTAGGATTCAGAACATTTCAGATGTGGGATTTTCTGCTTTACACAGGAATTTTAATCTTTCTGATTCTTAAATTTGGCCTACCATCTAGCAAAGTTATTTATATTGAATAATCATGGGCTTAGTCACATCTCCTTGGACAGGCAGAGTGTGTTGAGTTGAGGGCTGTCCCTAGAGAGGCAAGCTTTCAGGAGAAAATGTTTGATGAGTGGTCTCTTGGAACACTCTTAATAATCCACTCTAAACTGTATGCGGAGTGAATACTCCACATTATACCAACCAACCGAAGCCCTCTTAGCAGAGAAGTACATCTGCCGCAGTGTCAAGTTGAGTCTTTTTGCCTTTGCGCGCACACCAGTTCAGATACACATCTTTCAGGCTGCTGTGTTACTTCTGTGATTGATTTTTTTAATATTCTTCCACTGATGCCCTTGGTGATCAATTTGGCCCAATTCACATGTGGAAATGGAAAGAGAAAGCCACACACTGAGATCTCCTTCTGTGAGGTGCTTAGCCTTTCAGGGCACCCCTGCCCCACACTCTGCTGCATACCAATAGATTGTTTCCCTCACTGAGCACTCACTGTGTGCCAGGAACGTGCAAGGTTCTTGCAACCCTACAGTGATTCATGCCTTCAGAGAGCTTCCCTCCTGGTGGACGGACAGACATCTGAGCACGATTTCAGTACAGTAAAGTAAGTGTTCTCACTGAGGAATGCAGGAGAGATATTTTTAGTACCTTAGTGTCAGGCAGTGTTCTAGAAGCTCCAGGATACATTAAGTTAACAAGAGTCATAGATACTCTGTCCCAAACGTACATTTGCAGAAACCATGAAAAGATTATACCAGGGTTCTGAGATTAAGCCTCCAATTCTGTGGTAAGTAATAATTTTAGTGAATAAAATTGATGACTTCTATCCACTAGCAATATACTATACAAAATATGAAATTGAGGTAAAATTTTATTTACAATAGGTTCAAAAAGAAAAATACCTGGGAATAAATTCAACAAAAAGGAAATATCAAATTAAAATATGCTGCCAGGATTTAAAGCCTCCTTTGCAGAGAAATAGAAAGAATGGGACTCAAATATATCCAATTCTGTTTTCAAGTTCCATTTTATGGTATCAAGGCGGAAGTTGAAGTTGCAACTTTCAGTTTTTGTTCTTTTTTAAAGACCACTTCTGTGTAGCGGTGAAAGGCATCATTGTCCATCACAATCTGCCTGCTAGTAGGGGAAGTGCAGGGGCCTCCAAGCTGCCTCCATACTTAGTTCTTTGTTATTGATAAATACTGGGAAGATCCCTATGGCAGAAGCATATTCAAAACCTGAAGATGGGGAGCACCTTTGTCCCCTACCTGAAGCCACCACAGCCTAGAGCAGGGGTGTGCTCTAGAGATGAGCTAGAGATGAGCTCTAAAGGCTGGGTGCCCAAGCCACTCAGCAGCATGGAAAGCAGCCAGGCTGAGAGCTAAACTGCTGCCCTCTGGGCTCATTCATGTTTCCAGGGACCGCCCCTCAGGACTGAGTCTGGGCAGTGGCTTTCCTTTATGATCAACAAAGTGAAATAAAATGACTAGCTGTGCACATCTTCACACATTTGTAACCCTGTGAGAGATGCTCTGGGTTCTGAAGGCCCTGGCTCCTTTACAGGATTCTTGCTTCCTAAACCCACTCAAATCCTTGACAGATGCCTGGAGGTGGGAGGCACCTTGCATTTGAAAGACTAAAAGCTGATTGGTCAGAGTCACATCAACAGAATTTTTTCTGTTACCCACACCGCCTCAAGGCTCCACCCCAACTCTTCTGGTTTCTCTGTTGTGACTTTCGTCATTCCACTGGTTTTAACCTGGCTCTGTTTCCTGACCCCAGTTATTTTCTGGCCCTTATGTGAATACCCTTCATGGTTTGGGTCCTGTTAGGTTCTTTGCTTTTAATCACGGGTTCACCCTTTGAAGTTCTTAGAGACATCTGAGCTTAAGTCTGGCTCATTTCCCGCCAAAAAACAAGCTCAGCCGCTGACCCTGCCATCATCCCTCCCTAGAATCTTTGAGGGTGTAGATCTCTTAAATAAGGGTAAAATGATTGTTAAAGATCCAAATAATTGCAGCTTCAAGAGGACAAATGTGTTTTAAAAGGAATGACACTCATTGGCATGTATGAGCTAGGCATGCTTTTAGTTATTTGTACATTTTAAATTATTGTAACTTAACTTTGAAATTATATATATAGCTAGGCACCTGCATCATTCATCCACAGTGCCCATTGCCCTTGGTACCGTAACTCTTGGGAGGTCCTATTTGCCTCCTCTGGTCTCCCCCTCACATTCCTGTGGCAGGCCACCAAAGAAGGAACAAGACAGCTGTGGTGAAAGAACAGTCCCAGATCTCTCTGCTCAGCCTGTGAATCTTGCCAACCACACAGAAAGGAGAGGAGAAGCTGTGGGCAAGGCAGCCAGTTTTGTACAGCACATTCTCTACTCTTCAATCCCATGTTGAGGCCAAAATACTTTGCTTTATTCCTCTTTTACATTTACCTACAGTGACAGATAATTTAGAATGGAAGTGCCTGAATGAACATGTGTTCTTCCAAGTATATCCTTAGTTTTAAGATAAGTTTAAATCAACAGTTTGATCAAAATTATTGAGAATTTACAAGGCGTGAAGCTATGTGTTAGGCTTCAGAGATGAATACAGCAAGGTTCCTATCAACAAGCAGTGCATGGCCATCAACATTTTAAAATATGTTGCTAATAGGGTACAATGTACACAATAACAGATGTATCTCAAAATACAAAAACAGAAGTAACTAATTCTGCCTGGACCTTTCTCTTGAGGGAGTCATAATTGGTGACAACTGAGATACTGTAAAGGAAGAGTAAGCGCACTCTGAATAGATGAGAGAAGTTGTAGGTGAAGAAATATAATCTGATGCGGGACAAATCCCTGAGAATATCACCTTTAAAGGGAAGGTCAGGGAAGACAACAAGAATATGGAAAGACTGGTACTGTATGTCAGCAACCTGAGGGGAGAGTTCCAGAAATGATGAACTGCAGCATGTCAATCATATCACAAAATAATAAACACCACAAAATGATTAACTAAGCTCAGGCCAGAGAAATACCATTTGAATTTAATAATTAAGACATATGGGACCTCCACTTGAAACCAATATGCAATAATGGGAATCAGATTTACTTCCTGTCTCAAAAAATGGATCAAGTTATATGAAATATTCCTTTTCGGATTTTGGACAACAGATAACACAAGACAGCAAGGCCTGGAGAGTAGGGAAATAATGAAGGGAAATCTGTAATTGCCCATCTTATTTTCTAGATTTTTCGGGTTATAGCTTACAGAGGGAAGTACAGAGGCAGGTGGTCTTGCTGATAATTTCAGATGACTGAGTTTGGAATTCATACAGGCCCAGGCAGCAAAATAACAGGTAAGAAGAGAGAACTTCATAAACAAACAGCTCTAGAGATTTGCAAAGGGTTTCCCTGGAATCTGAATGTCAATCAACACGTGCATATGGTGATATTGCTGAGGCTGGGGGAAGAACTTCCAGAAAGTGGAGCTCACATGGGGCCAGGAATAGTTCATGTTCCCTAAAAACAGAAAAGAAATCTCCTAGCACACTGGGGAGTCAGTAAAAGGGTATGCATGCATTCAGCAGTAGAACCAAAGTATTCCTACACAAAAGATTGTTCTGGATCTCTTAGACAAAGTTTAAAAGGAAACCTTGAAAGGATCAAACTGTTACCAAGTTACCTGTGTGGTGTGAGAAGAATGGAATGAAAAGAGAGAGACAGAGGAGGGGGGGAGGTGGGAGGGAGAGAGGGAGAAAGGGAGAAAGGGTAATTAGATGAGAACACGGTTTCCAAGGCAGATTTTGTTTATTCATTTTCTTGAATCTAGGGTCTCAGATATGCTAAGTAAGCACTGTGCCACAGAGCTACATCCAACCCTTTTTATTTAATTTTGAGACAGGATCTCATTAAGTTACCCTGGTTGGCCTCTAACTTGTGATCTTCCTGCCTCAGCCTCTCAAATATCTGGGATTACAGATGTGCACAACCACAACTGGTTTGTGTTTTTTTTTTTTAATAAGATGAGCACCTCAAAAAATTAGGGCTAGAACTGCCTTATGACCCTGCTATCCCACTCCTGGGTATTTTCCCAAAAGAGCTAGAATTGGCATATTATAGAGATACAGCTCCATCAATATTTATAGCAGCTCAATTTACAATAGCTAGATTATGGAACCAACCCAGATGCCCCTCACTTGATGAGTGGATTCAAAAACTGTGGTACATATATACAATGGAATTCTGATTGGCTATTAGACAAAACGGTATTATGGCATTTGCAGCCAAATGGATGGAGATGGAAAAAATTATGCTAAGTGAAATATCCCAAACTCAGAAACTCAAGGGCTGAATGTTTTCTCTCATTTGTGGAAGCTAGAATACAATTGGAAACAGTATGCCTGATGGCCAAACTAATAATAGCCTCAACATGTATGAAATTTTACACAAGCAGGGGGAACCTTGCCTATGATGCTGGGGGACGAGGGAGGGTGGCAGGAGCAGGGAAGGGATAGGAAGGATATCAAGAGGATGGCAGAGGAGGATGGGGGAATCAGTCCAGTGGGGAACCTTAAACTTCCATGAGAAATCCAATTAATACAGGGCTTAAGTGGGGGAAACTTGGAACCATGGGGAACCCAAGGGGGGTAACCATGGAATGGCATCAGCCAATGTACAATGCTCTGCCATTGTACATTTGTTCTTGATTGTATGACGATGACTCCCTCCTAAATGTAAGTCTATTTTCTTAACTAATAAAAAATGTGATTCTTCTGGAAAAAAAAACGGAAATAACAGATATGCTAAAAAATAAAAAATAAGATGAGCAAATTTACAGATTGAGGATAAAGATAAAATAGCTGACATGACTAAGCCCCCATTTTATACTAAGATATTATTCTACCGACTAGACCTATATTATTTATTTAGTGTCCACTAGTCTTACAAAATAAGGACTATTTTCTTTTTTACAAAGGAATAAACTGAGGCATAGACTGGTTAAATATTATTCCATGTTACATAGTTAAAAAGTAGCAGAGCTGAAATTCAAACCAAAGTCCTAGCACTGGGGGCATAGCACTATAGATGAATAGGCCTGTTGATATCAAGATGAGTTCAGGTGGCTCAGTTTTTTCTGGTGAATGAGTTATGTATGTGAGGAAACAAAAGTCGATAAACAACTGAAGAAAATGTCAAAGGAGCATTGAGGCAGGGCTGAGAGCCCAGTGCATTTGGGAACCATTTCAAATGGCTGCCATTTATTTCTAGCAGTAAAAGAAGCATGGGGTGGGGTAAACGAGTGTAGTCAGGTTTTATGCTTTCCAGCTTATGTTATATCCTAAATGAGGCCAAAACAGTAGGTAAGTCAAAGAGGCCAGAAGAATAGGCAGGCTGATAACCACAGCCACCTCGGACAGGTCCAGGTCCCCTGCACATCCCACACAAATACCTAATTGTTTCCTCATGTTAACCCCCTTCCAGATAAGCTCACTTGGTAAAAGCTCTTACTGAGCTGTTACTTTCCTTGGAATGTCCTAGAATTTCAATGTTTGAAATTTTTTCCATATTATTCCATGTCATCCATGAATCATGAACTCTTGTTAAACTTTTAGCTCTAGTGTAAATGTTTCCTTCTAGTCACAGTTACCAACAAGGCAGTTCAGTAACACAGACGTCTATTGTGAAAGCATAGTTATGAACTTCTGACTTTATATCTAACCTTTCATTCTGTATACTCTTTGACAATTTGAGATTGGCCTTTATGCTGTATTTCCTAGATTCTATATTTTTAAAACATGACAGACTTGGTTGCTGTACTCACTTGTATCATGCAGTGTGCAAATACAACCTTTTTTTTTTCCGTGTCTACACTGCATGAGTGAAGCATTTCCATCCACTAGAACCGACTCTGTGGCGTTTCTAACCAGAGGTAGACCTGCTTAGAGACATTTGGCAACTTGACAAAAGTCATTTTTCTGATGAATATTAACATTCAGATTGTGATTTTTCTTTTGATTTTTAAGGAGGAAAATCCACTCTCCACAGTTTGGTCTTTGTCATTTTCTCTTTAAAATGTTTGCTTTTAGTAGAGGAGACCAAAATGACAGTTTATCAGCCTTCTTTCTAAACATCTGTGACTTACCCTTCTCTGATTTGTGCACAAACTAGAAAAACAAATAAGGTGTTTGCTTATCAGCTTTCTTTGCAGACCAGTGGAATGATGGGGACAACAAACAGAAAAGGAAACCTCCAGATTTTCTGCTTTGCTATGGCTATAAAACATGCTACATGCCAACATGCCCTGCTGGCCCACCTGCCATTAAACTTCAACCCCTTACATTAAGTCACTAAGACTTACAATCTGGGATCATATTCCAGCACCCTCCATCACAAAATTCTTCTGATTCCTTATTGTTTAAAGCAATATTTTTCAAGCATATTTTAATACACTTATTAGTAGCAATAATGTTTCAAAAATATTAGGAAATGGGACTGGAGCGGTAGATTAGCGGTCACGGCACTTGCCTGGCATGTGTGAGGAAGCAGGTTCAAACCCCAGCACCACGTACACAATGAAGTTTCCAAGCAACAAAGACCACATAAAAAAAAAACTAAATAAAAATCGATTCTGTCTTTCTCTCACTGTCCCCCTCTCTTAAAAAAAAAAAAATTAGGAAATCTGAACAAAAGTAAAAATACGAAAGCAACACATACCACCCAGAGAGCCCCACATTAACATCTTTGTTGTTCTCCTCCTGGATCTCTATATAGTCCATGCTCACGGAGAATAAGATCATATGCTACACACAGTACTGCTTTCTGACACAGATGGTCAGCTTCACTTTGCATCTTCCCCATACCAGGCCTGAATGCGGCCATTTCTCTGACGCTTGCTGGTTTCTTTTAGTGGGGAGTGATATTAAGGACCATAGTGTGGGTGTCAGGGGCTGCTCGTTGTTGCTGATGTGGCATTGTTTCCAGTCCATTTCAATGGACAAAGCCAGGTTGGTTTTTTGTTTTGTTTTGCATCATGAGTCCATACTAGTATTTGCAATTCAATTTTAACTTTACAGCGTTTTCACTAATTTAATTTTATCAATGTTTATCTTTTAAACCAAAAGTCTTGACTTCTAGCATAATTTACATTTAAAGGTTTGTTTTACTGAGTTATAGTGCACATGCCATAAAATTCACTGTATTTTCAGTGATTGTTAGTATATGTACTTATGTAATCACTGTTCTAATTTTGGAATATTTCTATTATACCACAAATAAATCTTACACTCATGAATAGTCACTCCCCTCTCCTTAGCCACTCTATCTGTAGGTAGACACTAAATCTATTTTCTGCCTCTATAGATTTTCCTATTCTGAATAGCATTTGTACGTAGGTATTGTACAATGGGTTTTGTACCCTATGTGGCCTTGTGTGTGTGGCCTCTTTCATTAGCATGATGACTTCCAGGTTCTTTCGTTTTGTAGCAGATATCCGTCCTCCTTTATGGCACAGTAGTATTGTATTGTGTAGATATACAGCATTTTGTTCTATTCATCAATTGATGGACATGTAGGCTGCTTCCTCTTTTATTATAAATGATACTACTATAAACATTTGTCTCCAAATTTTTCTTTGAGCATGTATTTGCAATTTACTTGGATACGTGCTTTGTTTTCTCTTGTAGATTTGAGATACTGTCTGATGTTACTTCCTTTCAGCCTAAAGAATTTGTTTTAGTTTTTTTTTTTTTTTTTTGAGAGAGCGACAGTGACAGAGAATCGATTTTATCTAGTTTTTCATGTTGCTTTCATTGCTTCAACACTTCGTTGCATACGTGGGGCTGGGGTTCGAATCCACATCCTCGTGCTTGGCAGGCAAGTGCTGTAACCACTGAGCGACTGCTCCAGTCCCCTTATTTATTTTTTTATTGGTGCATTACAGTTGTACATAATGATGGGATTTGTTGTCACTAGTGTTTCTTATAAGGCAAATCTGCCAGCAATGATTCTCTCCATCATGGTTATCTTAGAATGTCTTTATTTCCTTTTTACATTTGAAAGATACTTTTGATGTATAGATTCTGGATTGACAGTTTTCGTTTTTTTATCTTTCATCATTCTGTCATCCGTTTTCCACTATTTTGGATGAGAAGTCACCTGTTTGTTACTCTTATTGTTATTTCCTAGTCCATAATGGAGTGGTTTTTTTATTCTGATTCTTTTGTATTTTGTTGTTTGTGTTTTCTTGCTTTCAAGATTATATTTGGAATTTATTGAGCTAATAGATTAATAATGTTTTTCATCACATTTGGAAAGTTTTCAGCAATTATTCAAGTATTTTTTTCTGTCCCCTTTCTTGCCAGTTCTTCCGTTCCGTACAAGTTAATGGCCCTTTATACTGTCCCTCATTTCTGTAAGAATCAGCTCATGGGTCTTCATTCTTCATGCTTTTTCTTTTTCTTTTTCTTTTTTTTTT
>PVKS010037330.1:0-18709 GCA_004027875.1 Aplodontia rufa | reverse complement strand
CCTTTGCTTAGCATCCCCTGGGCAGCTGGGTGATGGTGAAAAACGGCAGGGACCAGCATTGCTGTTGCTGTGTTAGATCCTGGCCTCGCAGACCTCGCCTCTCCCTGCTCCCTGCCAGCTCTGCAGGGAAGTCTACCTACATGGGACAATGGAGAGGGACAGCATGCTCTTGTTAAAATCTGGAGGGTGTGTGATTCCATGCACAGCTGTGGTGAGCACAGAGTAGGACTCATCGTGAACTCAGAATGAATGAGGGCATTCTCCATTACTTCCTCTCCCCACGGCCACTGTCACTACTGTCAACGTGTAGGACAGGCTCAAGGGGGGATGTGAGTCCATGTTGACAGGGGTCTTTCTCTGTCGTTTTTTTTTTGTTTTGTTTTGTACCAGAGGTTGAACCCAGGGCTTAACCACTGAGTCACTTCCCCAGCACTTTTTATATTATTTTTTTAATTTTAAGACAGGGTCTCACTAAGTTATTCAAGGCCTTGCTAAGTTACTGAGGCTGGCTTTGAGTTTGCAATCCTCCTCCCTCAGCCTCCCAAGTTGCTACGATTATAGACATGTGCCACCACATCTGGCAATGAAAAGGGTCTTTCCGGAAAGTAAAGTGTACAAGAATGGGGTATGTACTTTGTTTGTTTATTTATTTATTTATTTATCTTTTTTTTCGATAAACATGGTCTTACAATTAGGAGGGATTCATTGTCAAACAATCAGGAAAAGAAGTGTAATGACAGAACAAGTCAAGATGGGTGCCAGATCATGGTTTCTCCCCCTTGAATTCCCCATGGTTCCATGTTTCCCCCTACTTAAGTCCCAAGTTAATTGGACTTCACCTGGAGGTTGGGGGTTCCCCTCTGATTAAATTCCCACATACTACCTCCCTCTGCTCTCCTTGATGTCCTTCCTATTCCCTTCCCCCATCCCTGTCCCCCCTCCCTACATCCCCCAGGAACCTAGGTAAGGTTCCCCATGATTGTGTAAAAAATCATATATGTTGAGGTTATTATTAGCTTAGCCATCTATCATACAGTTTCCGCTTGTATTCTAGCTTCCACAAATGAGAGAAAACATTCGGCCCTTGAGTCTATGAGTTTGGGATATTTCACTTAGCAAAATTTTTTCCATCTTCATCCATTTGGCTGCAAATGCCATAATATCATTTTCTCTAACAGAC
Source organism: Aplodontia rufa (assembly GCA_004027875.1). Lineage (NCBI taxonomy): Eukaryota > Metazoa > Chordata > Mammalia > Rodentia > Aplodontiidae > Aplodontia > Aplodontia rufa. The sequence goes on along the minus strand of PVKS010037330.1, from coordinate 17,529 downwards.
AAGTAGTATTCCATTGTATATATGTACCACAGTTTTTGAATCCACTTATCCAGTGAGGGGCATCTGGTTTGGTTCCATAATTTAGCTATAGTAAATTGACCTGCTGTAAACACTGATGAAGCTGTGTCTCTGTAATAAGCTGATTCTAGCTCTTTTGGGAAGATACCCAGGAGTGGGATAGCTGGGTCAAAAGGTGGTTCCAGCCCTAATTTCCCTAATTTTTTGAGGAGTCTTCACACTGCTTTCCAGAGTGGCTGAACCAGTGGGGGTATGTACTTTGAAAGCTCAGTGGCGGCCTCATTAGAACTTATGCCTCAAAAGAAGTTTTAGAATCAAATTAATCAGATTGTAGATAAAATATCAAGATAAAATTAAGTCTCAGGCTATTAATATTTTCTTCTTTTCATTAAACATTATCCATGTGGGTGTATAAAACAGACCGAAACAGAACAGATCACATGTAGCTACCGTGTATATTGAAAGTTTCTGACACACAAGAATAAAACTCAAATTTCCATCCTTCTCCAAGGAGATCAGGTCCCTACTGGGGACTGTCCGCTTTGGCTCTGCATTGTTGCTCTGCTATTTGAATGCTTTGCCACCTGCATCTATTAATTTATAAAAACATAAACAACAACTTGCAAGATAGATCTATAGTTCGCAAAATATTATCAATTGTATCAAAATATTAAAAATACTTACCCTCTCCTAACATCCTTTAATGGTGCTAAATGTTGATTATATTTAACCACCAATTAATCCTTTAAAGAACTTGAGACCTCAGGTGACCCAGAGGTGTGGATTACAATGGTTTTGGAGTATCTCATGTTCTACATCTGGGAAGGAGGTGACAGAGTTGAGTTACAGATTAATTTTAGCATTTTAATTTGCTTCTGCTTTTAAGGACAAGGTATGACAATGAAAATTCAGTAACACAAAGCAGAGAAAAATTCTATGACTGCATGGCTAATTTCCACAGTGATATGTAGGAATTAATTTAAAATAGTGTGCTAGTATATCATTTTACACTTGGTGATTATTAGTGCCACAGTGTCTCAGTACCCACACTGAGGTCATTTATAAAACTCACCTTTCCCATTAGCTGAACTGTTGGCTCCACCAATAGCAAAGACTGAATAAGGAGACATTGTTTACTAAAGATTCATTTGATAAGAGGATGAACAGTAAATACTTCAGTAATTCAAAGATTCACCAAACCAATGTTACCTTTGGATTCTGAACATCCCCGAAAGGCTCCAGTGTTGAAGGCTGGTGCCCAGGGCAGCAGTGTTCAGAGTGGGGCTATGGGAGGCAGTTTGATCATGAGGGCTCCGACCTCATCAGTGGTCCAAGCCTCAATGGATCAAGGTCATCAAATTGATGACATTTGTGGATGATGGTGAAACGAGGCGGTAGTGCCAGATTGGAGGAAGTAGGTTTTTGGGGGCCTGCCCTGGAAGGATCCTGTTTCAGTTAGTTTTTTTGTTGCTGCAATTAAAAGACCTGATGAGAACAATTTTAGGAAGCAATGTTTATCTGGGTATTCACAGTTTCAGAGGTCTTAGTCCATAGAAGGCTGGCTCCAATCCTTGGGGCTTGAGGTGAGGCTGACTTCATGGCAGAAGGCACAGCTCCAGGGAGCATAAAGAAACTCCAAGCCATCTACAAAATATATACCCCAAAGGTCACCTCCTCCAGCCACACCCTACCAGCCTACAGCCAACAGTTAATCCCATTGGGAGGTTAACTCACTGATTGGGTTGAGGCTCTCGTAACCCAGTCATTTCACTTCAGCGTTTGCATCGTCTCCCATACTGAGTTTTGAGGGACACCTATCATCCAAACCATAACATTCTGCCCCTGGTCTCCCAAAGCTCATGACAATCTCATAATGCAAAATACTATCAGCTCATTTTCCAAGAGCTCCCACAGTTTTAACATTTCCAAGATTGTCCAAAAGTTTAAGTCCAAAGTCTCCTTTGAGACTCAAGGCAAACTCTCAGTATGAACTCTTGTAAAAAAGTCAAATCAAGTTCTACATGTCCAGTATATAAAGGCACATAGGAAATATTTCCATTCAGACAAATAGGGGCATACAAAACAGGGATGGGACCAAAGCAAGACCAAAATCCAGTTGGGCAAATAAGTCCTGTAGTTCCATGTCGGTCATCTGGGGCACATGGCATTGTGATGTTTTCTACAGAAGGCTTGAGTACCTATATCCCTATGGCCTTGCTGCTTGGAGTCCAAATGGCCTTTCTCTTAGCTGGTCTGTGTTCAATTCCTATAGCTTTCCTCCGCAAAGTTTCCATGACAGTGCATTTCTTAATCTCAGGAGTCTCCACTGTGTTTCAGCGTTAACTCACATTTCCACCCATTGCCCTCTCAGGGGATGCCTGCAGGGAATCCAACCCTGAGGCACTTCTCCTGGCCTCCAAGGCCTTCTTTAGAATCTTGGTGGATGCCTCCACAACTCCAGTGTCCTGCAATCCTGCAGGACAAGCATCACACGGTAGCTCCCAAGGTCTGCCATGCTCTTAATCAGTAGCCAAGCCTGCAGGGGCCATGGCTGCAGCAGCTTCTCTGTGCCTTCTCTGTGCCTCTGAGCATGTTGATAAACCTTAATAGGCCCTTTTATGCAAGAAGGGTGTTCCACTGATCCCTTCTCAGTAATTTTTATTCCCTTGAGCTTGAGATGGATGTGGTCTTGCCAATTCCTGAGATGCCCACAAGCCATCTTTCTGATTGTCTCTAGGCAAAGACTTTAGCGTGTCTTTAGTGACATTAATGTCTTTAACAACGGCTACTCCCTTGGCCTCAGTTTAACTCCCACCTTTCAAGTCCAAGTTTTCCAAATCTTTCTGCTCTGTTTTCTCCTCCTGAATAGCTACACAAACTTGGCTAAAACCTGCCAGCAATATCCATGCCACTGCCTGAATGCTATGGTGTCTAGAAATTTCTTCCACCAAATTGAGAAGTCCATTGCTTTTAAAATCAGGCTCACAGAAAGTCTAAGGATATGGGAAAAATACAGACAATTTCTTAGCCAGAATGCATTTCAAATGTCTGTCTACACGCATGAGCCCTGTATTTGTTGCACACAGTCCTATTGGCATTCTAGTCTTCTGAGCTGCCACCAGAATCACCCATTAAACTCTGCTCACAACAATCTAAAGCTACTCTAGCTTGAATTGCTAAGCATCTCAAAATTACTCCCACAAATTCTACAAGCTTCAGAAGCTTCTCAACCACATGGTCAGGTCTGCAACAGCAATGACCCTGTTCTTGGTACCAATTTCTATTTTAGTCAGCTTTTTCATTGCCAAGGACTTGACAAGAGCAATTTTAGGAGTAAAGTTTATTTGGGGGCTCACAGTTTCAGAGGTCTTAGTACATAGGCAGCTGGCTTCATTCCTTGGGGCTCAAGGTGAGGCTGAACATCATGGGGGAAGAGTATGGTAGAGGAAAGTGGGTCAAGACGTTGCTGGGAAGCAGAGAGAGAAACTCCACTCCAGATACAAGGTCATGCCCTCAACGACCCACCTTCTCCAACCATACCGTATCTGCATTCACTTTACTCACTGGTTGGGTTAAGGCTCTCATAACCCAATCACTTCACCTCAGCCTTTGTATTGTCACACAGATTGAGCTTTTGGGGGACACCTTTCATCAAAACCATAACAGGTACTTTTGTTTTCTAGATGCCACAGTCTTCTGCCATGAAATCTGCATCACCTCAGACACAAAGCATTAGAGCAGGCTGATGATGGACTGAAATCATGAGCAAAATAAATCTTTGCTTAGTTAAGTTGTTATTCTCAAGTATTTGGTCAAATCTCATAGCTCAAGAATTAAAGCCAAGAATTAACGAGTGGGATGCATTAAACTGAAAAACTTCTGCTCAGCTAAAGATTTAGTTAAGAGTATCAAGAGATTTTTCTCCTATAGAATGGGAGAAAATCATTGCATGCTATGCCTCTGACAGGGGACTAATATCCAGAACATATAAAGAACTCAAAAAACTGAACGCCAAAACCACAAATAATCCAATCAATAAATGAGCTAGGGAACTAAATAAAAACTTCTCAACAGAGGAAGTCTAGAAAGCCAATAAATATATGAGAAAATGTTCTATATCACTAGAAATCAGAGAAATGCAAATTAAAACTTCACTGAGAGTCATCCTCATTCCAGTCAGAGTGGCAAAAATGAAGAATACAAACAATAAGAGATGCTGGAGGGATTGTGGGGAGAAAGGAACATTAATACACTGCTGATGGGACTGAAAACTTGTACAGCCCCTCTGGAAAGCAGTGTAGAGACTCCTCAAAAAATTAAGTATAGAACTACCTTATGACTCAGCTATCCCACTCCTGGCATTTTCCCAAAAAGACCTATAGTTGGCATACTACAGAGACACAGCTACATCAATGTTTATAGCAGCTCAATTTACAATAGCTGAATTATGGAACCAACCCAGATGCCCCTCACTGGATGAATGGATTAAAAATTATAATATATGTACGTACATATGAGCTCTACCCTGCTATTAGAGAGAACGATATCATGGCATTTGCAGCCAAATGGATGGAAATAGAAAAAAAATATGCTGAGTGAAATATCCCAAATTCAGAGACTTCACAGCCAAATGTTTTCTCTTATGTGTGGAAGCTAGTGTAAAGCATAAGACAGGATGATAGCTGAGTTTAAGTAATAAACTCACCATAGTTGAAACTTCACATAAGCTGGGGGAACCCATACTTATGAACGTGGGGGGAGAAGGGAGGGAGGCAGGGAGGGAGAGGGAGGGACAAGAAGAGTTATCAATACAACAAGGGACACTCAACTCCCATTAAAAGGCTAGCTCTACATAAGCAGGAAGAGAAACTCAGAAATGACAGCAATTATTATACTTGCCTATGTTCATTTCAAACTAGAGTATGGTGGGATTACAGAGGAGACGTGAATTCTGGGAATGGATGAAAGAGGATAGATCCTGGTCTAGGATCAGCCTTAACTTACTATCTCACTATGTCAATATCCATGTATGAATGATTATGTAGCAATAATTCCCTCCAATACGTATGACTATGTTGAACTAATAGAAAAAGCATTTGGTCATAGTGATGGAAAAACTAACACAAGAAAGAAGAACTTGGTAAATAATGGTAGGTTGTACTATAATAGTCTGATTGTGGGATTTTGTTCAAATGCATTTACTTACTCTTTGGCAAATTGCTGGTGTTCTTTGGACTCCCCCGGTGCCCTGTAATTCATCATGTGAGTCAGGTAAACCTGAGGTAATGGAAATTAAGCGCACTCATAGCCTCGAGCTGAGAAAGTAATGCCAGTTACCATTTTGTTGCTACTTACTTTTAAAATTTTTAAATGAGTTTCTCTCCCTTCTTTTTCTTTTCTAAAAATTAGTATTTTAATAATAGTTAATTAGAGGAATGTACCTAAAATGCAATATAAAAATATTTTGTTAACATCTTAATCATAAATAAAAATCCAATAATTCTAACCCTGTCCTGTTTCTTTCTTCCTCCCTTGCTCCTTCCCACCCTGCTTTCTTGCCTATCAATGTTGCTAAGATCCTACATTTCTCTTGCAGTGATGCTGATGGGGTTTTTCTTACTATTCACGACAGTTTCATTTTCGTGATCATTGGTGAATGTCGTATTTTTTCCTTTAAGTCGTCAACATGTTGCTGACACCTGTCCCTTCATGGCTGGCTTTAAATGCAGCATTTAAACGTGAAATCACCAGGCTGCATTTTGCCAGCGTTCTCTCTGCAGTAGCACCAGACACACAGACCCTATTTCTGTCTGTCAATCATTGAGCAGTCCTTACTTCACCTGTGCAGGCAATAACCCTAGAATAGTTGGTTTTAACAGCAGTACATTAAGTTTTATGACACATTCCAAAAATGATAAAAGAGGACATAAAGAAAATATTACATAACATTGAACACAACAGAAAAAAATACTATGAAATTTTAAATTTATTACAATTCCTTTGAAAAGATAATCTTGTATGTGAAATTAGTTTATGTAAAGTAAAATGGTGTATCTGAACCTTCACCAAATGTAAAACCACTATATCAAATATATAGCTCCCATATGCAATAGCACATGTGTTAAGTACTCAATACTTCCTTCTGAACAATAATGAAAGAAATTAAGGGAATTAAAAGTAATAAAAAGAGTACAACCACATGTTCAGTTTAGGACACAAGATAAAAGACAGGGCTAAGGTGCTAAAGAGAAAGGTTGTAGAATTTTACCAAGAAATATAAAAAGTTGAAGGGAATCACTAATCCCATTTAAACACTGTTAGATTAGAGATGACTGTCAATTAAGCTGAGTACTATGAAGTCTCTCTAATCAGTATTTATTATTAATTGTGGTTTTAGGGAAATAATGACTAGTCTAATAGACTTTAATGATTTTTGTAATTGTGTAAAATAAGACCCATGCATCAGAGGATGTGGGCAGAAAACTGATTTTCTCAACCTGTTGAGGGCTCTGTTTTCCTCTTGTTGCTGGTATTCTCACCATGTCTGTAGATCGTGCCTTGGAACTGGTGGTGCTGATCTTAGTGACTGAATGAACCATTCATGTCACTTATCCTGTGAATCCTTCGCCTTTGTTTTCCATATTGTCTGTTCTCTTTCTGGGAAGCAGCAAACAATGTTTGATCTCAGATTTGAGTGACATCAGAGAGCTATTCAGCAGGTATGTTCATGAGTTGGCCATTGTACATTAAATGTCCTGCTAGGTAGGAGTTCTGGTTTAGTCAGGACACATGTGTCGATACTGTTTTAGTGACTAGCACAGTTTAAACATCCTTCATCCATTGTCATGGAATATTAAGCTTTGGGCACATACTCAGGAAATAGGTTGGATCCTAGTCCACTGATGTTTCTGGGTTGGAAATTGTAGAGATGCTAGATTCTGCTCCTTCCCCAGCCCTGCTTCCCTGTGAGAAGTTGTTATTCAAACACAGACCTCAACAGCAGGTCTTCTCAAGTGCATAAGTCATGATTTTCAAGGAAAATGATGAAAATCTATTGGATTGAGCCAAGAAAAATCTCCAAAAATAAGAATAACAATGTAGCAACATTCAATTTATATTATAATTCTTGTAAGGGATTCAATTTGATGAAAATTCTGACCCCACCAGAACAGGAAAACAGGGTGAACTTTCCTCTTAACCTCCCCAGGGTCCTGGTTATACTATTTTTTTTTTGTTAACCCACTCCAGCTCAAAGAAAGGAGTATGATAAATCATTGTAAGAAGATTCTCCTGTACATGCCAGTAATAATAAAAATAAAAATTTCCAATCAATTTTGTGTACTCCTTTTATGTAAATGTTAGAAATAATGTAGGTTTTTTCTTTTCTTTTTTTTTACCAGCCAACCTGAAGAAATTCGCCAATACCCATTTCTCACATTAAATGGAATGACTACTGTTGATTCAGTGGATAATTCAAAGGCTTAAAGACAGGATGCTCACATCTGAAGATTTGATTCTAGCCCCTTTGACTCTGGCTTGGTAAACTGTCCTTGGAGGCATATTTAAGAACATTGGCTCTTTCTGGAAGGTTCTTTGAGTGAAAGTGTGCAAGCACTAATAACTGTATTTGTCTCCTAGTTAAAGTGTCCTAAAGAAATCTAGTCTAAATATTTCAATTTGAAGCACGGATTCAAACTTTCAAAACAAAGCTTAAAATATAAGATTAATGCAAAAGCAATTCAGGAGTGGCCTGAAAGCAGTACTTTGGCCATATCGATGATGCTAGAAAAATAGCATGCCAATTCTACTCCGTGATGGCTTGTGGTTGACAAAAGTTTTGTTGACTCCTTTCTTTGTTCTTCATGAATGAAGTTGATTTTCACACTAAGATGGAGAAAGCACGGCACTTGCTGGATGGGACTAATCAAGTCTTGGAATCCACCCTGGAGAAAGCGGCACTTGCGGCTCTTCTCTAGCAGGCCAGCAGAGATAAATCATTTCTTAACTCTCCAAGCCAGCATGAGTGGGCCCACTGATGTGGCCCTGGATTGACTCACAAGTACTGCACTCCTTTTGTTGTGGGGAAAGGATGTATGTCTAGACAATAAAGACTTTGCTTTAATATGTGTACACACACACACACACACACACACAGAGGCAAACTCAGAATGGATTGAAATTACAGGAAAACTACATATCAGCAAATTTGGATTTTCCCTCCATGGCATTGGAGAACACTCCCAGAAATCAAGGCTCTACCAGAGTCCTGTGGGATGGAAGGGCAAAGGCAAATTAAAAACAAAGCTTAATTATCCATGTTGAAAGTGAAAACTTACCTCCTCCTCCCTTTTCTTAGAACACGTACTTTAGAAAATTGTTCTTGTTCTTTGAAATGTTTGTACCTCTTATATAAAGATGAATATACCTCTTGACATCTCTGTAGCTCAGGAATGTCACCCTGAAAGACCTTGGGGCTACCATTTTGAAGTGTCATCAAGGAAGGCAGCAAGTCTTCCTCCTTCTCCTCCTCCTCCTCTTCCTCCTCCTCCTCCTCCTCCTCCTCTCCTATTCCTCCTTACTATTATGATTCTGAGAGAATGGGAGCTGAAGTGGAGTGGTATCTTGCTCCCAAACTACATTTTATCATGAAAATGTGAGAAGTTTGTTTTTCCTCTGGGTAAAGGCAATTAGCTAACAGATGGCCACCCCAATTACCAAGTGTATTTAGAATGTGTTATAGAGAGGAGTGGTTCTCTCAGCTCCTCTCACTGGAGGACTAATTACTCTTTGTCCTGAGAACATGTATGGGATGGGCTGTGCTGGCTCTGTGAATGTGTGGAATTCTTTGTCTTTGCAATCACTTTAGCTGACTGGATGCACACGTTCTGATTTCATGCTTATTCATTAATAACACTTTTTTTCTGTTGTACCTGTGTGGAGAGGTTTTGAGCTGGCAGGAGATTTTGTTTTTAATTATATTCAATTATATTTCTGCAACACCTCTATTCCCCTACTGGAACTCTGGTCCTCAGGCAGGAATTCAACCTACCATTGAGCAAGTCAAGGCAGGTACAGCCTCTAAAATCTGAAACCAAACCAAACCAAAACAAAACAAAAAACTAACTGGTGAAAGTTGTGTAATTCTGTGGACAGAAACTACTTCTATGGTTGCATTTTGCCTTGCATTAAAAAAAAAAAAGAGTTCCTTTCATTGCTCTAATGACCATGGAAGATTTTGTGGATTGAATTATGTTCATCCAAAGAGGTATGCTGCAGTTGTAATGCAGTCCTTAGGATGCAGATTGATTTGCAAATGGGTCAGTATTGGACGTATTGGGTGAGGGTCAGTTCTTAGCCTAATAGGCAGGCGTCCTTAGAAGGGGACTGCACCATAGGAGACAGCGATGGATATTAGAGTGACGCAGTGCGAGCCAAGGAACCCCGAGAACAGACAGACAGCCACCTCCGAAGCTAGCAAACATGAGGGAAGGACTTCCCTGAGATTTTCCAGGGGAGCGTGGCCCTGACAATGCTGGAATTGGACTTTCAGCTTCCGGAATGATGAAAGAATGTATTTCTATTGTCTTGAATGAGTTTTTGGTGCCTAGTGTGGTGACCCTTGAGAATTAATTCAAAATTCTTTTCTACTCCATCTGATATTATCAAAGAATTTTATTGATTTGAAATATTCAAACGCTCAGCTCACACACATATCACCTCTGGGCTTACAGGAAATGCCTTTAATGCAGTTTTTGATTGAAGTCTCTATTATTTAAAGACAGTTTTAGTCCACTCTATTTTCCTTGCTTTTAGGTGCCAATACCTCCCTTATATCTCCTCCTCAGAGTCTTTTTCTTTTTTCAGAAAATGCAACATGTAAAATACCGCCTTTAAATCAGCTTCCTCGTGTGTTGACTACTGGCTGGCTGGTCAGAGGACCACCATGGTGATTGATTCTTTCCCCTCACTATGTCCTCCTGGAAAGAATTGGCAGGTAGAGCTTTTCACATCTCCTTCTGATGTGGTTGATCTTGATGAGCAGCGTGGTCTGCAGATGGCAGACCTCACTGGGAAAGAGTATCTCTAATGAAGTGTGCTCATCAGTTGATCAATTCCGACTACTGGAAAGCTGCTCAGACAGGCCTGGAAGAAGCAAAGGAGCACTTAGAGGCAGGGAGGATGGGAACCACGTCTTAGTCCATGTTCTGCTATTATATTAGAATATCACAGCCTTGGTAATTTATTATGAGCAGAAAACTTTTGGCTCACAGTTCTGGAAGCTATTGAATCCAAGATGGCAGATGGCATCCGGTGAGATTCCCACCATAATGAATCCACTCCCACGATAAAGACACTGAAGCATTTATGTAAGTGGTACCCCACAATCCAGGCATAGCCCTTCAGGTCCGACCCACCAACTGTGGTGGATTAGCAATTAAAACTGCAATACATGAACTTTTGGTGTCACATTTAAACCACATCAGGGAAGAATTGATATTTTCATCAATTGATTTCCATATTGCAGCAGAAATTTAACTAAATGAAAACTTTCAAAGTTCATATGCATTATTCACTTAATAAGGGTTATTTTATTCATTCCATATTTTGAATTAGTTAATACACAATGCATATGCAGAATATTTGGAAGTATAAGACAAAAATTTATAAATTTTTAATTACACTTTTTTAAAGAAAACAAAATTATGGAAATAATTGACTCTGAAGGTTTCATTAACATAATTTATAGCACACAAAATACATCCAATCAGACCACTAACCAACCATTTGATATTGCTCCTGGCATGGTATTTCTAAAGGCTGGAGACCAGAATCTCAGCAACAGAAATGACCTGGTTCAACTCAGACTCAGGGCTTTCTGAGTTCCTGAGTTTCCTGGGAACACAAGAACTAGTTCTAAACCCAATCTGCAAGCCATCCAGCCTAACGAAGCATGCTCCAAATAAACAAAGAAGGAAGACCTGTGGACTCGGTGGTCTTTTTTTTGGAGGTAATACTCTGCCTGATTCACCAGCATTCTCACATCAGATTAGAAATCTGTAATCCAGACAGTGCCTCTCAAGAGACCTCAGCATGCAGAGTTCTGGGAGACAATCCTGAAAAGAGCTGCTTATGGCACGTTCAGGATGAAGAAATGTCCCCCCATTCAGTGTTTGAAGCCAAGGAAAAAGTCAGCGTTTGCAGAGTTGACCCATACTTATAATTGTTGATTTGTCCTTCAAGATGAAGAAAGAAGATTCCATGCCAGCTGACGCTGGGAAATCAGAGACTTTGCGAGGCCCATTGTCTTCTAGCATGGAGGGGTCTTCTACACCGCACAGTGGAGTCTCCAACACCAGCTGAGACTGCGGGGCTCCAGGCACAGCAGAAAGGGAGAGGGCTTGGGGAGTTGAGGCTGTGGACCACACAAGAGCAGAGAGCATTACTAGAGAAAGCTACAGCTCCCTGTTCAGCTCCTGCCCCCACAGATGGCAAGAAGGAGGGAAGGGGACACAGTTTACATAAATGAAAAGCTGACCCTATTGTTGGTTGTTTACAGAGTTTAGAAATATTCAGTTTTTCATGTTTTAAAAATATAATATTTTATTCATGAAAAAAATTATAAAGCGAATGTTTCCTTATCCAACCTTCTGTGTATCATCACTGAATAGCATTTCTAGGCATGCCTAAGCATTTATTTTTCCACGGAGCTGTTCAAATGTCATGAAAAGGAGATCTTACAGACTGACCTTTACCCTTTCAGGAGTGTTAGTTACGAAAATCAGAGTGTTTGCCTGGTATGTGTGAGGCTCTAGGGGCTACTCCCCAGAACAGCCAAAGGAAGAAAAAGAAAGAAAGAAAGAAAGCAAGCAAGCTGTAGAGTGGGGATGTAGCTCATGGGTAGAGCACCTGCCTGGCATGCAGAAGGCCCTGAGTTCAATTCTCAGTAATGCAAAAATAAAAATAAAGGCAATAATAACTTTAAAAATAAGCCACAAAAAGAATTTATCTGCAGAACTAATATTTTGTATCATTCCCAAAGCCAAAGCATTTTAGTGTTAGTTAAATAGTAGAGGAGGGGCTGGAGTGGTTGCTCTGTGGTTATAATGCTTGCCTGGCATGCGCAAGTACACAAGTTCAAACCCCAGCACCATGTACACAATGAAGTGTTGGAATAGTGAAAGCCAAAGTGAAAAACTAAATAAAATTGTTTCTCTCTTTCTCTCTCTCTTTTACTGTCCCTCTGTCTTAAAAATAAATTAAATAGTAGAGGAAACTCATATAAGCAGAACACACAGATTCATAGATAAATATCCAGGGGAATTCATAAATTTTAAATCATAAGCAGACAGATTTAAGGACTAAACTTGATAGGCAGATACCACTGGGATGACCTTCATTCAATTAAATAATTGCTACTGTGTTTTTATGTCAGTAGAATGGAAATGATAGTTATCTCACTCTCAAGCTTCTAGTGAGGATTAAAGAGAGCATGTGTTTAAAAACTACTTCTAATTTACAGTCAGTCCCATTTATCTGTGCCCCTTTTGTAATAAAGGGACAAATGAGATAGTGATCAGAGAAGACAGTAGAGTCAAGGAACACTATATAAGCATGCACACAATATTCATTCACAATTGTTTTCTTTCTTCTTGTTTTTGAGAGAGAGGGACAGTGAGAGAGAAAGAGAGAAAAACAACTTTATTTAGTTTTTCACGTGGTTTTCCTTGCTCCGACACTTTGTTGTGTACATGGTGCTGGGATTTGAACTTGCATCCTTGCACATGCCAGGTGAGCGCCGTAACTGCCAAGCCACCACTCCAGCCCCCATTGCTTTCTTAATAACTCCAGATTTTGTATGATTGAATTGTTTTGAAGAGATCATATAAAAACAAAATAATATATAATCTTTATTTGTATCAAACTAGTCTGAAGAAGTTTAAAATTTCAAATAGAATGTGTAGGAGTTAGGTTAAAGAAAGCTGGACCAAGCCTGTGGCCTCAATGCTGTCAGTATTGTGGGATGGGCATCACAGCAGGTTATAGAGTTGGGGTCCAAGTATAAATAAATCCACAAGCATACACACAAACACACATGTATATATTGTGTAAAGGTATACTCAGTGGAGAAATCTGCATGCTGTGGATCTGAATAATTCATACAGTTTACTTGGTAATTCTTTCTGTAGATTCTCTGCAATCCCAATCAAATACCTTAGCTGTTCTTCTTAAAGAGATTTCCAAGCAGATGCTCCTGTATGGTCAATTGAGTTTTCAACCATGGTGCTGAGGTAGTTCAAGAGGGAATGAAGAGTGTTTTCAACAAAGAGTGTTGGAGCAGCTGCATGTGTGCAGGAAAGAAAAATGAACCTCTACATTTACCTGGCACCATCTGCACAAACTAACTAGAAATGAATTGTACACCCAAACATAGTGGGAAAATCCATAGGACTGTCAGAAGAAAGGACTGAGAATGACGGCCAGATTTGAAAAGGTTTCCAGAAGAAAAGGTGGAGAGCTCTAACACTGTAACAATTTTGTAAAACCAGAAACATGGGGAGAGAGAGGGAAAGTGAGAGAGAGAGAAAGGGTGAATCAATTTCATTTAGATTTTCATCTGTTTTTTGTTTCTCTCACACTTAGTTGTGTATGGGGTGCTGGGGCCTGAACCGGGGTCCTTATGCATGCCAGGCAAGTGCTATGGTGCTGAGCCAACACTCCAGCCTCACAGTGTAATGCTTTTGAGGCATTTTATAATAAAGGGGGCAGAGAAATGGGATGGTCATGATAGCAGGTTATAGAGTCGGGGTCAAAGTGTAAGTAAATCCACGCGTGCACACGCACACGCACACACACACATACACATATGTGGTGGATGATCCAACATTACAGTGATTTTTTTCTTGCTATTGGTCAACTCACGAATAACTTGAATTTTGCTGAGTGATTTAGTTTCTTTCCTTTCTTTGAATACAGAACGCGATGGCATTTACTCATGAATTTGCAATGAGAGCTCAGCCTCAGAAGGTTACCATCGAGTGCATAGTAGGGTGTCTTCTCATGGAACTCTCACGTCCTTATTTTGTCCTGCGCCCCTGGGTCAGCATGGAAGCATGGACACACGTCCAGCCAGCTACTTGCAGCTCAGCTGGCAGGGATGGCTTGTCCTGCGACACAGGTCCTGTGTCAGTTAAGCTAACTGGTTATGATGTCCCATGGAATGATCCTTCTTCATTCTTGAGACGGTCCCCTGTGCATGTTAGCTTGGGTGCTTTAGGTCTTACGGTACTGCCACCTCACAGTGATGTTTGAGTATTGTGTCTCATTCCATCAGAGAAACTAACAGGATTCACCATATTCATTATGGAGCTGCACGAAACTTCAGTTACTTTGTTTTGATCTGATCACTATCTCATTTATTTGATCCCTTTATTACTTCATTTAGCTTGTGATTCTAGTCCCTTTGCTGGGCCATGCCTCTTTCCAGAGGGCTGACCACAGGAATGTGGGGTTGGTGGGGCTGAGTGGACTCTGAGGGCCTGGGGTCTGGGTCTCCACTGAATGTGCTGGAAGGCTTTGAGAATTATATGTCCTAAATGTTTCCCAGGACTCTGAACCCTCACCTCAGTGCTTACCTGCATGCCTCAGCATATTAAATGTCTTCAATTGTTCTTCTCCTGCTTATTATATTTCTGATAGATTTTAATTATTTTTGAATTGCCTTTGCTGTTTTTTATTGCATTTTGATCAAGAAAAATTTGACCAAATTTTCCAAGAATTTATGGTATAAATCCAGATATTTCTTTTCACATTTTAATTTACTCTTTTAAAATGAGAAGAAATTATGAATTAAAATACTATTTGGAGAAAAGACAAATGGTGCTGGACAAATTGGATAGCCACATACAGACAACTGAAATTGCATCCTTATCTCTCACCCTGCACAAGAATCAAATAAAAATGGTCCAAGGGTCTGGAAATTAAACCAGCAACTATACAATTGCTTGAAGAAAAAATAGGATCTACACTCCATGACATAGTTGTCAGCACTGTCTTCCT
Source organism: Aplodontia rufa (assembly GCA_004027875.1). Taxonomy (NCBI): domain Eukaryota; kingdom Metazoa; phylum Chordata; class Mammalia; order Rodentia; family Aplodontiidae; genus Aplodontia; species Aplodontia rufa. Next base: position 2,454 of record PVKS010037330.1, on the reverse strand, counting down.
TAACAAGACTCCCATAGCACAAGCATTAAAAACAAAAATGAATGAATGGGATGTGATTAAACTAAAAAGCTTCTGAACAGCTAAATAATTAGTCAAGAGTGTCAAGAAAGAACCTATAGAATGGGAGAAAATCTTTGACTGCTGCACCTCCGACAGAGGGCTATTATCCAGAATATATAAAGAACTCCAAAAAGTCGAATGCAAAAATGACAAGTAATCCAAATAATAAATGGGCTATGGAACTAAAAAGAAATTTCTCAATGGAGGAAGTCCAAAAAGCCCATAAACATATGAGAAAGTGTTCTACATCAGTAGCAATAAGAGAAATGCAAATCAAAACTTCACTGAGATTCCACTTCCTTTCAGAGTGGCAAAAATGAAGAATATGAACAATGATAGATGCTGGAGGGGCTGTGGGAAAAGAGGAACACTGTTACACTGCTGGTGGGACTGCAAACTGGTACAGCCACGCTGGAAAGCAGTGTGGAGACTCCTCAAAAAATTTGGGCTGGAACCACCTTATGATCCAGCTATCCCACTCCTGGGTATCTTTCCCAAAGGGCTAGAATGGGCGTATTATAGAGATACAGCTTCATCAATGTTTATAACAGCTCAATTTACTATAGCTAAACTATGGAACCAACCCAGATGCCCCTCACTGGATGAGTGGATTCAAAAACTGTGGTACATATATACAATGGAATTCTACTCAGCTATTAGAGAAAACTATTTTATGGCATTTGCAGCCGAATGGATGGAGATGGAAAAAATTATGATAAGTGAAATATCCCAAACTCAGAGACTCAAGGGCTGAATGTTTTCTTTCATATATGGAAACTAGAATACAATTGGAAACAGACTGAAAGTTGCCTAAGCTAATAATAATCTCAACATGGGTGAATTTTTACAAGAGCAGGGGAACCTTGCCTATGATGCTGGGGGATGAAGGGAGCGGGGCAGGAAGGAGGGTGGACATATCAAGGCAGTTGGAGGAGGAGTAGGGGGTTATCAACCCAGTGGGAACCTTCGACCTCCATGAGAAGCCCAACTAACAGGGGGGTATAGTAGGGGAAACATGGGTTCAGAGAGAACCTAAAGCAGGGAGACCATGACCTGGCATCAGCCTTGGCCTGCTCTGTCAACATCCATGTGTTCATGAATGTGTGGCATTGATTCCCTCCTATATGTAAGATTATGTTGAAAAAATAAAACAGAAAAATAAAAAGGGAAAAAAAGAAATTATGAAATGAAATACTATTTGAAAAAAATAGAAACATAATGCCTTTTTATGTTAGCAGGGCATAGGCATATGTATATGCATATGTATAAATGTGTATATATATATATTTATAGACACTATTTAATATTTTTTTTTTCTGTGAGTGAGAGCTTATCCTGGCAAGTTCTTTAACAAGAATTTTAATGTAAACTCCTTTAAAACCCTGAAACTGGGAATGCTGGTTGATTTCATATTAATAACATATTCATATAATATTAATGATATTTATGCTACTTAATCATAATACATTTTATCTTATAACTCCCTAGGGGTGGTACAGAAAGCACATTAGTGTACAGGACCTGGGTCAGGTGAAATTTTGGGAATAGCTGGAGTCCACAGGCTGGAGCCTCTGAGAGGTCTCTGGGTTGGCCCAGCCCTGGCACAGCAGTGGGTGCCACTGAAACGTAGCTTTTATATTATGGCTCTCAGAATCAAAACAGTAATAATGCCTGACCACAAACAGAAAATATGTAAAATATGTTAAACATGTGGCTCATCCTTCATAACCTCTGTAGGAGGAGATGGGAGACTCCGTGGTCTTCACTTCAGGATTTCATCGCACCGTGCTTACTTCTCGGAATGGTAAGGGCAAGGCAGCGACGGATGTAAGGACACGGAAGCAATGCTCACTTTTGAATGCTGACAGTTTGTCATCTTTCCATGATATAAGAGGAGGACTCCAACTTCAATCCCATGGCTTGGAGACTCCTGGAGCCTCCACAGCTTCCTGGGATTCCCAGGTGCCTGGTCCCGGCCGGCAGGAACTGGACAAGTCTCTCATTCAGGCGGGCGGTGAACTGAGGTTAAAATAGATCCACTGGTCTTAAGTTGTCCAAACACTTTATTTCTCCCTTAACCGAGGCTAAAGGCCTCCAGGCACTTCCCGCCTTCCCTCTCAGAGTCAAGGTCCTTAAGGCATTACATTTAGAGTCAAGGCTATTCACATTCAGAGTCCTTGTTTCTACTGCTATATCAGAGTCCCTGTTTCTGCAGCCGAGGCTCTTACTGCCTGCATCTTCTACTGCTGCTGATCTCTCCACCATCTCTTCTGCTGCTGCTGCTGCTGCTGCTCTGGTTCTATGCTTTCGCTGGTCCTTGCTTCTGCTGCTTGCTTCTTCCATGCTTCTTCTCTGACTGCTCCAAGACCGGGCGGGCGGGCTGGCTGGCTGCTT
>PVKS010037329.1:0-18717 GCA_004027875.1 Aplodontia rufa | reverse complement strand
AGGGATTGAACTCAAGGACATTTTAACACCAAGCTACCACCCTGGCACTTTTTATTTTTTGAGACAGTCTCACTAAGTTAATTTGCTGGGGCAGGTCTTGAATTTGCAATCCTCCTGCTTCAGCCTCCAGAATCCCAGGGATTACAGACATGCACTATTGCACCCTGTCATTGTTTCTTTTTATAGATTGCTTTTTTCCTACTTCTGCTAATATGCATCACCCTCTTCCTTAAGATCTGGAGTGAATAACATTATTATGTAGCTTCTTCTGATTTTCCCATAATGAATGTGAGTTCCCTGGGTTGTCATAGCATTTTTTAACATGTCTTGCAGTTTCTTAAACATACCACTTTGTGGCTATGTATATGTTCTTTCTGACCTACTGGAAGGTGAACTCCTTCTGTAAGACATAAAGAATAAGTATCATGTAGTTTTTCAGAGCCTAAGAATCCCTGGAGAAGTTGACAAATTTAATAATCATCATAGATTGTGATATTGGGATGCATTGTGGAAGGCTAAAGAAAAATCTTTCTGCAGACAACTAGCTTTAACTATAATTGAGATTTAAATTAATTTCAGTAACATGCATCCACTTGGGGTACTAGATTTCACAGTTATTAATTCTATGAGATGAAACAGATGCAAAGAAAAAACTGGTAATCATTATCTGACTATTAAAGTTATTGGAGCTTTATTTATTTTATTATTATTTTGTATATAAAGGTACGGATGCTGGAAATCTCTTTACAAGACTGCATTAGGCTGCGAGGAAATGTCTATGAGCCAAAGAATACAGTCTTCCAATTTGCAGCAGTTTTAGAACATGTAATTAGCTCACGACCTATATTTTGCATAGTTGGCTAGAGTGAGATTAAATGAATATAAAGAAATAGAATCCAGGTTTTTACTAGCTATACATGAAAATAAAGCTTCTATTTTTAATACAAGCTTTGTTTAACTGAAAGCACACACATTAGTTTTCAGACTTGCCAGAAAGTACCATTTTACTCTAAGTATAAGGTAGCAATACTTAACAAATTGATTCAGATGATCTTTCACAGACCATTTGAGAGAATTTATTTATAAAACATAAAAGCAATTTTCTTTTGTATATAGCAAACCTAAAGATTCTTTGGTATATGCATGTAAGCATATATACATTTATATATTATGTATGAAAAGTGCATCATCTTGAATTATGAGAAATCAATACACTGTCAAAATACCAGTAGAAACACAAATCTGGCGGTGCTTAGATTGGAATCTAAGATAAGAACTGTCATGGAAAGGACAGCTCCATTTGCTCTGACTTCCTGCAATTCTCCATTCTTCCTCAGGCTCCTTTCATTCTGAAATTTTTCATTTCTTAATGATCTCATTAAGACACACAATCAGGGTAACAAAACACCAAAACAAAACAAACAACTCCACAACAGCAACAAAAACTGCGGCAGCTCAGTTGTGAGAAAAAGGGTCCCCGGATCATAACTATCACCGGACACAGGAGACGTTCCCCTCTTATACCCAGGATGGAAAGGGAGAAAGTACATTTATGAGTGCGCTTATTTACAGACTTTGCAGCCAAATTATTTAGTATACAAAATGGGCTTTTGATTTAGGAACTCTTTAATTTATTTTGTTTTATAACTTCATTAGTTGTCTGCCTATAAAATTGTCACATAGAAAAAAAATCAAAGTTGAATATTGTAGAGCTATTAAGATAAAAGGCAAAATTTTCTTATCACTCCACATCTCAAAATACTGTGTATTGTTTGACTATTTCTGTTAGACATTCTTATCACTGTTTTGTGGAAGAGGTAACTAGAACTCAGAAATGTAACTTGATTGAATTATGATTTAGATCAAGGACTCTTATTGCCAAACCCATAGTAAGGGCATTCTGTGTGTGTATGTGTGTGTGCACACACACATGAGCACATGCTATTGTTTCTTCATGGTCTGTAGATCCGAGATACTTTCCTCTTTTCTTCTTGGTAGTGTTCCATGGATTCTCTTAGATAATTATTCTTTTATTCATGCATATATTCATTCTATCATATATTCATTCTATACGACTATTGAATAATACACTGGAGCAAAATAAGAAAATAAAGGACATAGGAAGAGGGGAAAAAAGATATAAAACAGTTGAGAGGAAGGAGCTGAGTAGCCTTGGCAAGGATAAAGGGATTGAATTTCAATTAGGGAAGAAGGAGTCTGGATTAAAGTAAATTCCCTGTGCTTTTAAATACAGCATAATGCTTCTTACCTTTGATGGGCTTGTTTATTTGATATGTTTCCCTGAAGCTTTTCATTATTAAAGTATCTTCATTGCACAGACCCTCGAAAGTCACAGCCCACTGAAGAGAGAAACAGGTACTTGCTAAGTGCCACATTATATCCTGGGGATTAGGTTCAAAGAAATAATACAATGAAACCACAGATTTTCATTAGTGATGCCCACATCCTGTAACAGAACCCTTCTACTAAGCTCTGGACTATGATGTTTTTCAACAGATTCCTTGGATTATGTCTTTCTTTTCCATAGCATTTGAAAGCTATATTGCTACATTTAAAAAGCAGAGTGTCTTGCCTTCTATGTCCCCACTCCACTCCTGTATTTCTTTCATCTTTATTCTATATAGCTTGAGTAAATGCTGGCTCAGTAGCACCACCATATTGGAAGTTTTGCTTTCTGTGGTTTCATTTTCCTGTGGTCCAACAAATATTAAATAGAAAATACCATAAACAAATAATTCATAAATTTTAAATGGCATACTCTTCTGCATAGCATGAAATCTCATGATACCTTTGCCTTGTCTGTCCAGGATCTATGCTGGATATTCTCCTACCATAAGTCATTTCATAGTCATTTCAATGGTCACATAAACTTTCATGGTATTTCATCACATGTGTTCTGGCAACTCTTTTTAAGAATGGCTCCAAAATACTAGAATCATGGCACTTGCAAATTTAGGCAAGCCAAAGAAAAGCCACAAAGCGCTTCCTTGAATTGAACAGGTGAAGAAAATAAGACAGGTCGTGTTAACATTCACATTGTTTTTATTATGGTATATTATTATAATTGTTATATGTTATTATTAGATATCGTTAATCTCTCACTTTACCTGGTTAATTCATTAAACGTTATCATGGTGTATGAGTATAGGAAAAATTATGGTATGTGTAGTGTTCGCTACCGTCTATAATTTCAAGCATTGGCTAGGGGTACTGAAAGGTAACCCTCAAAGACAATATGGGGACTACCATATTGGTTAATTGCATGTATACAGGAGTCTGCAAAAAGAGAACGATGCCTGTTTGATAAGTGTCATGGAACAACTTTATCAATCTATTTCCTTCTTGACCGCAGCAACTTTTCAACAGTTTTGGTTGAATCCTCCAAATCACATATCATTTTCTGAACCATTCTGTATGCACATTTTTAAGGTGCTCTTTCTGCTGATTCAATACTATGTCTCTAGCCCTAAAGATCACACAAAACATTTTACTTTTGATTTGGGGCCAGACATGTCAAAACAAATATCTCATTTTGAATTTATTGATCAATAATCAGCTATATATTTTGTGTAATTCAAATACACTTAAAATATTTGTTGAAAGGTGTAATATAACAGAGATAGTAGAGTAATTAAGAGCAGTGGTTCTGAGGTATAAATCCAGCATTGCCACTTATTAAACCTATAACCTTGGCCAAGTCACATTTGTCTTGAATGTAAGAGAGGACATCATGAACATTAAATAAAACAATGCTCAATAAGGAATCATTGATGAATTTATATTAAATACTATTCATGAACTATAATAACATATCATATTCCAGATCTGTTAATAAGGTCACTTTAGGGCTTCTAAACATCAAATAAATTCCATTTGGGGGCAAGTATGCTTTCTGTGCATGTCATAATTAGCAGACAGAAGACAAATACAGACAAGTGACTTCCATATTCATTAAACTTCTTCAGATCCTGGACAACACTTACAGAGTGCTAGTCCAGATCACATTTTTATAATCCTACCAGCATTGTGTTGTTTTAGTGTTAAGACACAATATTTGTGCAACCTGTTATGTGTTAGGGCAAAGTTGGATTCAAGTGAGTAGAAACAGAGTCCACACATTTTCTGAAACCTCCCATATGCCAATAATTCAGTGAAATATTTGGGGGAAAAAACCACAGAGGCAGATATCCCAGGGTAAAGTGATTGCCTTTCCCATTTTGCAGCCATAAGTCTGTCACAATATTAAGCTGTCACATATTGAGATTGCCAGTGTGACATCTTCATCAGTTTCAAACTGAATCCTGCCCAAAACGAATCCACCAATTACTAGGGCACAAGCCTCTCCTGTCCTCCCTGTCATCAGCAGCAAAAGAGAATTGTGCTCCTGCACACAGACCCATCTCTGGTGTGATTGAACTTGTGGGCACCAGGAAACACTTAGAACACATTACAACCCAATCAGCTTCATCCCCATTTTTAACAGTGACAAGAGTCCAGGAAAGAGCATTTTATGGGTGGAAAATATTCCAGCTCATTTCAGAGGAAAAGACAAAAGCTGCTTTATCCCCACAGTGAAGGGTACATCAGGCACTCAGGAGACGGATTAGGAGAGCCAGAAACCTCTTCCATTATTCTCCATAGGAAGCACGGTGAGTTCCCTGCTCTCCCTCTAAAGGGCTTATATTTAGCTCTTTTTATATCATTATCATTTCACACTGGAAAATTACTCACAAAAATGGAACTTCTTTTAAATTTCTCTCTTTCAAGATGCACAGGAACTGTGTCTTCGGGGAAAGTGAGTATATTCATGAGTGGACTATAGAGTCACGAAGTGCAGTTTTGTGTCATAAAAATCTCTTTCTGTTGCAAAGTAAAATAGGTTGGAATTGTGGGATGCTGGTTGTGAGCATTAACACTACTTTAGTCGTGGTAGGGAGAGCCCAGTCCAGATTCTGAGAAGCAAGCTATCTAGGTGCTGAACTTGGTTGTGTTTTGGTAAGAATTTAATTAGAGGGTCCTCTGTCATTTGGATCATAAGGAGACTCCAGTGTCCAGCACTGCCATCAGAGTTCCAGCTTAACGCTTGTATGGACTTAGACAATTTAGCCTCTCTGTGACTCAGTGTTATGAATTATCAAATGGTGGCAATGAGAGAACATGCTTCACATGAAGTAATTCAATATTGCTCCATAGTAATTTCACAACAAATGTCAGCTAGTGGTCTCAGTGATAGTAGTGAAACAAGAAAGAGTAACACACAGAGAGAGAGAGAGAGAGAGAGAGAGAGAGAGAGAATGAAAGAGGGAAAGGAAGAAACAAAGCAAGTTATAAAAGCAAGGGCATGTTTTAAAGTTCTACACTTCTCCATGCTTTTATTTTTATTTTTTTCTCTGAGATTCTTGTGCTTGTACTAATTTGAAAAATGTCTTCAGATGCTCTCAAAGAGAGCTTTGGCTGTCTCCATGTGTAAGAGTATTCATAATAAGAATGAGTCTGAAAATTTGAAAAGTCTACACTTTGAGGCTAAAAAAAGATCAGAAAACCTTTTTCTCACAATGTCGCGCGAGAAGTATGTGGTTTTAACTTTGAGGACACATTTTGTGAAAATCAATTTAATATCTGACATATTGCCATCAAACTTATAAATTTTAAATATATTCTTTCTATACATATTTATAGCTCCATGTAGATTTTACTGTAACTAATATATATGCATATAAAGATATTACAGCTATACACACAAATACATATATGGATGCTAAAATAGAATTAAATGTAGATAGTGCTATAATATTGGGCTTTGTCATCTAAACTGCTGTGAATAATGGATTATTTGGGCTGATAATGAGAGAAGCAATGAAATCGATATCATTCCATTTGCATGTTGATACAAAATCCACACCATGCCAAGTGCCCACACTAGAATTCCCAATTGGAGTTACAATCACACAGGTGAGGGACTAACAACAAAAGTGTGCGTAACTCAGAGTGAAAGCAGTTGTCACCAAAGTGCACATGTCCTTGGATACCACCTGTCTTTCCCTTTATTTATGAAAATCACTTTGATAGAAAGATAAGACTTCAGTTTTGGGAAGCCTTTAGTTTGGGGAATAAATGCTCAAAATTAGGGTATGGTGAAAAATACCTAGACTGAAAATAGCCACATTAAATGAAAGCTCTAATCTGGACAATTTTGAGATATTAGGTCAATGATCTTTACAATTCTCCCTGTAAGTACCGGGTTATTTTGCTTAAGAAGTAGTCCAGTAAGCCTTTTACAATAATATCTGAGAGAAATTGGAATAGCTATCAAAAGCAATAAATTTTCAGTAGCATGAGTGTTGACTGTCAATAATAATATTTGAATGATAGATTGTTATGATTCCTAGACTCAAAGAACGGATTTTTATGCAATCATATAAAGCTTGGATCTTTTTATTTTTATCCTCTATAGTTAAAAACCAAAGAACAGAAATGGTTTAATTATTACTTGAAAAGAGATATAGTGTGAATTGGTCAAATATTTACGATGAGAAGTCATATTTTTGTTTGTTAGTTAGTAAGTTTACCCCCCAAAGCAAATATTTATTTAAGTAACAAGTAAAATCAAAATAAATTTCATATCAATAGTTGAGAAAATGCAGCTTTTTCTAATTCATATAAACATAAACATCTAAGAAAATTCACCAATACAACAAAGACTCATAATTTTGAAATCTTTCAGGTTTAATGGAGAAAACTCAAATTCTTCCAAGGATCCTCTACATTCTTTACAGTTAGATTTTTTTCTTATTCTAAAGTAATGTAAAATAACAACAGAAACATGTTGACATTGCAAATACACCTGAAGTTGTCAAGTAATTTCTCAGTATTTTGTTCTTATTGATGATGTTGTTAAGATCTGCAATGTATTGCTGAAAATATGTGGCTACGATGCCTAACAATTCACAAAGCACATTCACCAAACAGTGTCACTGGGGCCGGTGGTACCAACATCCTTAACTTATAGATAAGAAAATCCAAGCGTGGTTCAGTGATTTCTCCCCTGGCCTCAACACTGTAAAAGAAGTTGAATTAGTCATTGTTCCTTTGATTCTACAGCCTAAAATCTTCTCTGATACTAAACAGGGATTTTTAACATTGATAAAATAAAAGAAACACTTCACAGGAAATGACTATTTCAATTTTGAAATCTTGTTCATTTAGAGAGCTTCATAGATTTCAAGTGTCTTTTGCCCCTCAGCAGATTTGATTCTCAAATCAACTTAGACAGGTTTGGAACCTGTTTTACATGTAAGAAAATTAAAATACAGTAGGTGGCCTGATAGCTTTACCCACCAACTTGGGATTTTACTGTAAAAGTGACTGCTGCTCTATTTAATGCTTTTCTGTGACTTGAAATAGAATGGCACCCGTCCTATAAGAGTGAGATTGTGGAGGTAAAGTTCAGAAATTATTTGGCTTTTACAGAAATATTCCTTTCTGTTTGAGTGTCCTAGCATCTGAGTACTCAAATGGACAGAGAAGAAATTGTACCCTTTTGACTATATGTCATTCCCAGAAAAGGCATCTCAGACCGACTGTGATCAATAATGCACACCAGTTTTATCTACCATCCTTCATGTCCCATCTGGAAGGAGGCCTTAATATTAGAGAACAATTTCCTTTCCCAGTAAATCCAGGTCACTATGTATATTTTCCCTGTGAAACTTTGTCACAATTGCATAGCCTAAATACAAAGTCCTTTAATAATTTTTATTACACAAGTGAGACATACCTAAGGCTCACTTCATATCAAAGTCACATCCTCATTTTCACAATATTTGATAAATACATGTGAATAGTATTCAGCTGTGGACTCCATAGGTTCCAATTTTGAAAATTATAATCTATGCTTTAATATTGGCAATTTCTTCTTCCTCAATTGAGGATGACTCTTTTCCCTCTGCTTCAGGTGAAGTATAGCTTGCTTCTGAAAGGAACAATTGCTGATTGTCATTCTGTTATTGTAAGAATTTTCCTTAGGATAAAATGCAACCCTAGAGGGAAATGTCTCCATTTCTTCAGCAATTTGCGGACCATCCTTGTACATGGCAGCAGAACAAAAGGAAACAAACAAACAAACAAACAAAATTAGACAAAACCACAGTGGAGTTGATGGCTGTAAAGAAATGGGAAAGGGAAGCATTGTGATACTTGAAGAAAAAGAAAAAAATACCTGGAGTTTTGTTTTGTTTTTTTTTCCAAAGTAAGGGAATGTATCACCCAAGCTGATGTGGCTCTTAGCTGGAGAGTACCTGTACTACATAAAGACAGAATATTTATGAGAAGAGTTAGGTGGAAGGAATTCAAACTGCTTACATTTAAACTGGATGATTTCTAGAAGCACCTAAGAAACAAGAATTTATATATGTGGGTTTGGGTGATGGATATGAGGATCACTCATGGACCTCAACAAGATCTGAGCAACGGTGTGTGTACAAATCTTATAACATACTTCCAGCTAAATGCTGAAGGCCAAGTGCAGGGGATGAAGGACAACATGCAGGGATTGCACTGTTCTGGACAAAGAAGGTGATATTTATTAATCCATTCATGCATTCATTCATTTTTCTGATGTTTATTGACAGCTGATGAGAAGCAAGCTCATTTATAGGCACTGAAAATTAAGCAGTCAATAAAAGTTCTTACAAAATTTACCTTAAAGTAAGTGCAATAAGTAAGACAAATTAATGGAACACATACTATTTTGTGTCAGTAACTATTAAAATGAAAGGAGGACAGAAAGAGTCTTGGGGTTGCAATTTTAGAAAGAAACACTGAGAAGATGGCATTTGGGTACAGAAAAAGGTGAAGGAGCAAAACCATGGAACATCTGGAACATAAGCCATCCCTCAGAGGAAATAAGATGTGGAAGAATAAAGCAGGTTACCACATTTGAGAACAAGCAAAGTAGAGTAAAAAAAAAAAAGGAGTGAAAAAGGATATGAAGTCTTTAAAGGTAGAGTGGAGCGGAGGCTGTGTATAGATTTGTGCTCCCTTGAAAAGAATTTATCACTTTTATTCTAAGTGGAAAGGCCATTAAAATTTTTGAGCAGAAGCCAAAAACCAATTTATGATTTAGTGGATAATGTTGACTGTTCTTCTGAGGTTAAACTGGAAGAAAAGAGGTCTTCTAAGGAAGACCACTTAGAGAATATTGAAATGAGCCACATAAAGGAGAGTTTGGATAAGATTTGGTACAGTAAGGGAAGTGAGAATAGTCATACTGTGGATAATTTCTGAGTGTAGAGATGAGTGGATTTAAATTACATAGAGCAGCAAGTCTCTTTCATGCAGGGATTTTAACTATTTGAAATATAATGCTCAAGGAAATTTCAAAAAATGAGAAATTTGTAACAGTAAATTATATGGTCAACAGTGGCACAAAATTTTAAAAGGACACATCATAACTAAACTTTTCAAAACACTTTTGTGTTTAGACTTTTTGTTTCTGTGATCAAAAGATCTGACAAGAACATTTAGAAGAGGAAACGTTTATTTGGGGCTCAAGGACTGAAAGGTCCTAATCCACAGAAGGCAGCTCCAATACTCAGGGATCTAAGTGAGGCTGAATGTCATGGCTGAAGATTGTGGTGGAGCAAAGTAGTTAGGGAATGGCTGCAGGAAGCAGAGAGATTTCACTTGTTAGATACAAAATATATACCCTGGCTGGGAGTATTGGGGCATGCCTGTAATCCCAGGAACTCAGGAGGCCAAAACAGGAGGACTGCAAGTTCAAAGACAGCCTCAGCAACTTAGTGAGGCCCTAAGCAACTTAGCCAGATCTTGTCTTGAAATGAAAAATGAAAAGGCTGGAGAATTGGCTCAGTGGTTAAGCACCCTGAGTTCAATCCCTGGTACACAAGAAAAAAATATATATATAGAGAGAGATAGGGATATAGATAAAGACATATAGATATACCCCAAAGGCATGCTCCCCAATGAGTTACCTCTTTCAGCCACACCCTACCTCCCTTCATTTACCACCCAGTTAATCCCCATCAGGGAATTAATTCACTAATTGGGTTGTGGCTCTCATAACTGAGTCATTTCCCCCATAAATCTTCTTGCGTTGTCTCACACATGAGCATTTAGACATCACACCTGATATCTAAACCATAACATATTGTAATAGAATTGGATGTAGTATAATAGTAATTAAGGGTATGGATTGTACAGATAAACATATATATTAAAATGTCTTCTATGGCAGTTATTAACCACGTGACTTTTGATCCCTTACTTACAATGTTCTCTTCATCTATAAGAGAAGGCACTACTACTAATATTGCAATATCATTCTGAATTTATATGAGCTGAGTTTCTTTTTTTTTTTGTTTTTAAGAGAGAGAGGTATAGTGAGGGGGGGGTGAGAATAAATTTTTATTTAGTTTTTCATGTGGCTTTTGTTGCTTTGACACTTCATCATGTATATGGTGCTGGGGTTTGAAGCTGAATCCTTGCACATGCCAGGCAAGCACCATAACCACTGAGCCACTGCTCCAGCCCCTGAGCTGAGTTTCTTAATGCAGTATTTGTACTGCATTGAATGCTTAGTAAATATTAGCTCTTCATACTGTACTCATAATTATTATCCATTCAATTATTCTTATTATGACCTCAGAAACTTGATGGCTTTGGTATAACATGATTTTAAAGTGCTTGTGTTAGAGCTGGAGAACTCTAAATATCAAGTGAAAAGACATAGGTTCAAATGTGGTTGCTTATCTATCCTTAAAGTTTATATATATCCAGATAGCTCTGGTATTGATTTTAATTCAGTGTTTTTTCTATTATGCTATTTAATTTCCAAGGTACATGATTTGCACTAGAACAAGGCTTCAAAACCCTACATAACTAGATGATTCTATAATAAGACCAACTGTCAAATGTATTCTGCACTGGTCAGAGATCTTCAGGACTGACAAAAGCAATCAGTCTCACTCTTTGGTATAGAGTTAGCATTTCTAAATCTTGTTGGCATATCTTTAGTAAGTCAAGCTGGAGATTCAAAATATTTTAAGTGAAAAAGCATTTGGATGTATCAATATTGCATTTATATCTCTCAAGTAAAGCTGCAATCTCAGGGTTGTATACTGGGGCAAGTTTCTAGAAATAGCATTCATTGTGAAATCTAGGAATTTTATTGTGATTCACAGACAATATTTTTAAAATCCAGTTTGGTATTAATTATGGAGACCAGACAAACTGGTTCAACAATGTGCATTAAGACTCTCCTTAACCAAATTTTATAACTTCTTATACATCAATAAAATAACATATGGTCAATAAAGAAATCTTACATAGATGCAGAATAGAATTTTAGAAGCTATATAATCAGAGATCATGCTTCTAACTTTTGTTTAAGGGTGGGACCCCTTGATCAAACTTCTAAGCACTCGTATTTTCCAGGTTCTCTTGACTGTTGAATGAATGGATGTGTTCACATTTGAGCATTTGAGTGGCTTTTGAAGTACTAAAATGCAGTGGAACAATATGTTTTCCTGGCAAGAGGGATTCTTCTCTCCCACTTTCCCTACACACACATACACATGCACAGTTTTAAAAAAACAAAATCATTCACAATTTCATAAAATTGTTTGTCACTTTAAAGCATTTGTTTTTAACTTATGTAGAGGGATGCTGTAAATCATTTTTTTATTTTCTCTGTTGAGAAAGAAGCAAGATCCTGGTGCCACCATTGGAAAGCAGACCCCTTCATGAGGCAATGCATTTCCTTGTGTTTCCTGTGCTGCATTTCCAGGGCAAAAGTAACCTATCATCAACACCTGCATGCAGCTCATGTTTAGTTGGTTATCCAGAAGCCAGGACATTGCTGGAACAAGCTGGCAACTCAATAAGTTGTATGTGTGTAGAGCATTCATGTGGCCTTCAACTATCAGAGGTAATTAATTTTGGCAATCAGAAATCAAGCTTTGGCATGTCTTTAATTCCACCCCCATGGGAGGCTGAGGCAGGAGGATCACAATATCAAGGCCAGTCTCAGCAACTTAGGCACTAAGCGAGTTAGTAAGACCCTGTTTCAAAATAAAAATTATGAAAAAGATTGGGGATTTAGTTCAGTGGTAAAGCACCCCTGGGTTCAATCTCTAATACAAAAATAATAAAATTTGTTAAAAATGAGAAAGTAAGCATTGGTACTTGGGGCTGTTATGAATAAAGATGACCAGCTGTAATGTTACTTTATGGATTACACGAGTTACTTTAGGCACTCCAAAACATGCTAGAATCTAAGAAACTGGAAAGAAAATCATTAAAAACAAAAAAATTATTTTCAAGACTGGATAATTAAACAAAGAATATAAGATCAAAAAGATTCCCTATTGCTGGAACAACATCATGACAACCATTTGAACTCAAAATAGAGACAAAGGACTATGTACCTCAATATTTTCTGAGCTCTCTTCCTCTGAAACTCCCCCTTTCTATGAAATGTCAACAGATGATTTCTTTTAAAAAGAGGTTTTGGGGGGCTGGAGCATTGGCTCAGCGTTTATGGGACTTGTCCAGCATGCATGAGGTCATGGATTCAAATCCCAGCACAACATACACACTGACGTGTCAGAGCAATGGAAACCACATGAAAAACTACATAAAATTGATTCTCTCTCTCTCTCTCTCTCTCTCACTGTTCCTCTCTCTTTGAAAGAAAAGAAAAAGATGTTTTAGAATTCAAAGAAATTTCATAACACAAATATGAGCAGATCTGGCAATGATCGGGTACAAATATCATACTTGAAAGTGTCACTGTTATCTTCAGGATAAAGATAGACACATTAAGTGGATTTAAATAGAATAAATTATCAGATTTGTGTTATCACAGGCTCACTCTGGGTGTGCTGGGTTTAAGTTGGATGGAGAAAACAAAAAAAGAGCAGACTGCCTACAAAGACGTGTTTCGATTTTTAAAGTGCATATAAGGGGTCACTGAAAGAAGGGGAGAGAAGAGAGGTGTAGGAATTACGGCCTCGGCCTCGGTATATTTATAAATCTGGTGTATGCACACTCTCCAGACTCTTCTTCCTCATAAGAAAAAGAAGTCCTGTAAAGCACAGGAAGCACAAGTTTCCACTTAGACACCGAATTTTCTCAAAAACAGCTGCAAGCTTAGGATGAATATTGTTTCTTATATCCTCCCACTTTTTATTGTTCAAAGTTTCAGATGTTATTGTATTTCTCCACCAATGAAAATAGCAAGTTATGCAGCGTTAGGATTCGTATATGCAAACTTCAATGACTAGGAAGATATCTGCTAAATGCTCCATGCACAATAGAGGATGCCAATATCACTCTCTCTTAAACACACATTGATAACTGCATACAAGTAGCAGCTTGAATGAGGCAGCCTCAGGACGGAATTTCTTTTAGTCTGGAATAAGTGACAAAAACATATTCACACTTCTTTATCTTTTTGTTTGTAGCTGTAACATATTCTTCATTCTCCACGATGAAAATCAGTTTTGAACAGAAGGTTTATTTTTATTGCATGCAATCCCTCAATGATCCCAATATAACACCAATTAAATCAAAGACATTCAGAAAGCTGTAAAGGGTCTTACAGTGCTTAATGGTCTACCTTTATCCTGTTGCAGAACCACTTACGGCTCAGAGAGGTTTAGTGACAGATCTGAGGCTCTTGAGCAGGAGAAATGGAAAGAATAATAACCCAAGACTTTTTGTACTACTGTTTTGTTTAATTAAATTGTGTGCACTCTGCCAGGCTTTTTATTTATTGCCATCCCTTACAACGGACCAAATTCTGATGCTTTTAGTAGCCTATCACATGGGAGGGAAGGCATAGAGGTCATCATGCAGGGAAATACTTTTGAACGTAGAAGCAGATTGAGGAGCCAGAGGCCAGACCAGCAGTTCTGCCCTAAAAAGCACAGTTGGTAAACACAATCAGCTCCGCTCCCAGATCGACTCTTTCCCTTCATGTATGTTTTCCTTTAAACTTTTGTGTTTCACGTCTGAAGATGCAAAATAAGGAATTCACTTTTTCACTTGTTGATTGACACTCTCATAACTCTCATAACAGTACCATTTTTACATAATACATAAACCATCCTGCAATGATTAAGAACAACAGGCACTGTCAGAAGAGTTGAGTAAACATGTCCTGATACTTTCTGTGCATTCTCCAATGCTTTACCCCACAGCACTGAAAATGTATTGAGGGAGTCAAGTAAGCCAGAGAATTGCTGAACTATTACAGAATGCTACTACTGCCTATCCTGAGACATGTATGTTTCTATTCAGTAACTTGGAAGCATATTAATAATAATAATGTCAGTCAGGGGATCAGGTAAGATAGTAGGTCATCCACAATAAGAAAGAAGCACTAGGGAGGTTAAAATCTGCCTATAGGATTTTGGAGAATATCAATTGAATCAGAAGAAAAGAATGGCCTAAATTTGAGTAAGATGCTGCTAATGATATGCATACTTCTTAATAGAGTTCTAGGGATCTATGAGCTACTGAGCAGTTTTCTAAGGTACTCAGTTGACAAGGAAAATGAGAATTCATTCAGTCTTATTTGGGATGAGTACAGTGATGTAATGGAGAGGTTGACAATGGATCTGGGAGTTGGGGTTGACAACATTCAGGGCCCTAATTATGTATCAGTCCTCCAAATTTTAGATGAGCATAGATCTCTTGAAATGCTACCTAGTTTTCTAAAATCCTTGGTGTCATTTAGAGACAGACCTGACTTGGAAGAGAGGAAAGGCAACCACCCTCATGGAAATTAGATGAATCTCCAACCCCGAAGTGCTTCAGATATGAGGCTAATGGTGCCACAAATACACTGAGCGAGCATAAAGAACTCTTTTGCTCACATTAAAGGAGGCTGAGGAAGGGGTTTCAGGATCCTGACCCTAATTATGTTGACAATGTGACTTTATACTGGCTCAACTGGTCTCTGACAGTAAAATCTTTGTCAAGGTGTCTGCATGAGCTGCACAGAGGTTAACTTGCACAGAGGTAGGTTGTGGTCTGTAACTTCCTCTGGGATGGTGAAGCTCTGAGCTGTGCTTATCTGTCTTACCAGAGTTATGGGATAAGCCTTTACCCAAGAGAGAAATCCCTGTGCAAAAGGAGTTGTGAAACTGCTGTATGACTTGTCAAAATGAAAAAAAAAATAATTAAATGTTATGTAACCTCTGAGTATAAACTAAGAATTTCCAAACTTGAGGTCCAGGATTTGAGATACCCATGCTCCCTGGACCAAGCTGTGCAGCTTTGAATAAAACTGCTTCCTGGAGTTCCTCAGGTGTCTGCCTCATCTTTCCCTCCAACAACTTAATGAGTCTTTTGGGGGGAAACAATGAAATTTCTCAAGCAGTTCCATAAAATGGCTGGAGAGCACAAGATATGATGTGGTGATATGACCAGGATGAGGCTTCCCAGGAACCAGTTGGGGCTGTATGGTATGTTAGTATTTTGGGGGGATGTTGTTATAAAACTTACCTCAAATGAGGTGGCTTAAAACAACAGAAACTACTTTTCATGATTCTGGAGTTCAGAAGGGGAAATCATGGTGTCAGCAGGATTGGTTCCTTGTTGGAGGCCTGAGAGAAATGTTGCTTCATGCCTCTCTTCTAGTTCTTTCCCATGCTTGCCAGGCAACCTAGACACTGGCTGCCTCTCTGTAATTACTGCCTCCTTCATCATGTGGCCTCCTTCCCTGGGTGTTCCTGTGCACCCTTTCCTCTTGTAAAGACCCCATCACACTGGATTAAGAGTACACCTCAAATGGTATGGCTTCGTTTTAATTTAAGTAACTACATCTTTAAAGACCTTATTTCCAAATTTGTTCATATGCTGAAGTTCCAAACCATCATATACTTTAGGCAGATACTCTCGAGTCCAAAATATGTGACTGGAACTTCTTGCTGGTTCTAAACAGAATGACTTATAGACTTTCTTACTGATTTTTCTAGTAATGGGACATGAAGGAAAGAGGGAGAGGTGGGAATTTCAAAACTGTCTTCAGTCAAACATCAAATATATAATTAAACTCATTATTGCAAAAGGTCTCTGTATTCCTGCATAATTTATTTTCTTTAGATAATTAACTAGTTTTCTCACAATGAAGAATGACCCTAGCATATGTTTCAAATTTTGACACTTATGATTGTGAAAAGAAGATGTTAAAATGATTTAAGTTGCTGATTTGCCTACAAGAGTTGTGTACCAGTCTGTTCTACTTATACATGATCATATGCATGATCTTCCCTAAAATATAGATTGAAGAATTCAGAAAAATTTAGAGATGATTTTTTGGCATGTAGATCACATAATTTAAGGAATTCTTTTTCCATATTACTAGATCTATGATGTGTAAAAAGGTGAGCATGGAAATAGCTGGAACTAAACAGGATCCCCAGAAAAAGATTTTGAGATATCAAGAAAGAATGCAAGTATAAAGACTAGGGATTGAAATAGGAGAATGGTATCAGAAATATAGCCCAGACCCATTTAATTCAACTTATGCAATAATTTACACTACAGCCAGAAGCAATGTTGAATTGGTAGGTTCTTTGACTAGGACACTAGAATAAATTTGAACAAATTCCACTTCTCAGGACCAGCCATGGGACAGTAGTTCTGTAGAACTCCAGGATCTTGAGACCTAATACCTGCTTTATATAGCAAGTATTTTATAAATGTGTTCCATTTCCATCTTTGAATGAAATGCGTAATTAGTATTATCTACTGTATATATATAAAATTAAATATGTGTGCATATGTATATATATGCATACATATTATTTATAATAAGAAGTAAAGAAAGCCATCTAATTGTAATAAAAGGAAAATTAAAGGAAGCACTACTTTAAATGTACATTGATATGTAAATGGTTCAACTCTTCCCCAGTAGAAAACGTAATACAGCACCAAGATGCTTCCACCTACAAAGAGAATTGTGGTAATTAAGACAACTGCAAATGCAATTCCATAGTCTTAGTGAATTAAAAAAGCTTGAGTGAATTATATCTGCTCTGTACTTTTGGAAATAATGACCAATTCTTGATAAAGGTCTGAACAGAACAGGATATAGACTTTCTTTGATTTATATGTTGGTTTCATTCCTGGAAAAGTTCATGCATATTTAAAGGTTGCACAGTGTGTGAGTTTGGATTTATGGCAGGCCTGTCCCCCTGGGCCTCTCATAGTGTTCCATGCCAGAGCAAACTGTATGTGAACTATTGTATGGCCTCTGTGCCCATAGGCTACTCGCACTGAAACAGACTGCATAGAGAGGAAGAAGAAAAAAGAAAGCTTGCACAAGTATTTTAATTTATATGAAAAACAGAATTAAACTCCCAATTTAGATTATTAGAATGCATTTTCTTCAGCTATTTAAATATTCGGTGGGAAGTGGGATACATATGCTAAGCAACTTTCATTGACAACCAAAAATATCCCTAACAAAAATCCAAAGTGCCCTTAAGACCCAATACAACACATCATTTTAAATTTCTGAATTTATAGAAAATGTGTTTTACCCTGTATAGCTAGTGGTTGCTTGCAATTTTTAATGTAATTTCAAGAAGGACCAATTAAAGCCAACTTGAATAGACTCTGTCAGTCATGGAAATTAAAATGACCTCAGCTTTCTAACTTCGTAGCTTTACTTAATGTTGTGAAAACATTTCACTCCACTGAGAAAGGAAGACTAATGTTCATTAGGGTTTATTTTAATCAGATAAATATTAAGGTTATGCAGTAAATATAAAGGTGGATAATATCATGATGAGCCAAAGTGCTTGGAATAGAGAAATGGATGCAAATTTCTATCTTGATATTTATGAAGCTAATGATCAATAGTGATATTTGACAGTTTTATTTTTTAAGGGGATTGGAAATGAAGTTCAATTTGGTGGAAATCTATGTACAGGGATTGTACCAAAAGCTTAATATCCACACTTGCCAACTGATTAACATGGAAATATGCAACCAGTAATTTCTCTGCACCCAGCAGACACTAACAACTATTATGTTTATTCCACATCCCAACTTTTTAGGAAAGGATTACATCCAGAAAAATGCAGGAAAATGATTCAGAAGTACTAAAAATATATGTTTTATGTGTATAAGCATGCATTTAGATTTCTGTGTATGTGTATCATGAATTCTGAATAAAAACCATGTTTTACTTTCTTATATTCACATTTTTCACTATGAACATATTAAATTTTGTTTTCAAGTACGTATTTCAGAAATTGTTCTTTTTAACTTGTATTAAATATTTATATGCATGTGCACATATATAATGAAATCTAGCTTCTTGGATGTTGAAGTATAAAGTATAGTATCATTTACTAAGGTTTATTGCATAGCAGCTCCCTAGAACATTTTCATCTTGCATAACTGAAACTCTTGATCATTATTTTCTCTTTATCCCTTGAGCCTTGCAACAACCATTCTATTTTCTGTGATTAAAAAAGATCCTAAATTCAGTCAATTGAGATGCCTTGTACAGGCAGGTTCATGTGGCATTTCAACTTCTCTAATGGATTATTTCTGGTAGCATGATGTCCTTGAGTTTCAACTATGTTGTAGCATGTGACAAGAATTTCTTCCTTTTCTTTTTTTTTTTTATTTATTATTATTTTTTGAACAACCTTA
>PVKS010037328.1:0-18701 GCA_004027875.1 Aplodontia rufa | reverse complement strand
AAAAATTCATGTTGCACCAAAAGGAAACGATGAAGTCTGCCTTGGTCGGTCCTTTCATGTGGTGATGCTCAACTTTCTCTGTTACTATTCTATTTTAGAAGTTGGATTGAGTCTGAGTTTGCTTTTAAAATTATTTGGTTGATTATACACACATTTCTGATAGGGTTTGTATTTGGGGGACTATTAGAGTAACATGGTGCATTGTGAGAGTTGAAGATGAAGAGGGTATTGTCAGTTTGGTTTTCTTGGATGTAAACTGTGAGGTGAAGATTAGCATGCAAAACATTTACCAGGGAACGTTCATGGGATTGACGCCCACCCGTATAATGAAAGGAAAGGAAGTAAGATTGGGGATAGTGAGAAGTGAAGCAGTGATGCAGCCTCAGTAAAAGTCTAAGCCAGAGTCATAGGGCTCTCTCTGTAGCTGGGATGGCCCTCTCAAAAAGTTCATGTGTGATACAATGCGGGAATGTTTAGATGTGAAACAAATCATGAGAGATATAACCTAATAGGTTATATTAGGTTATATAATAGGTGGGTTGATCCACTTGAATTAACTGAGTGGTAACTCTACACAGGTAGGGTGTGACTGGAGGAAATAGGTCATTGAGAGTATATTTTAGACAGTTTTCTGTTGCTGTGATGAAGAAGACCTGACGAGAACAATGTTAACAGAGGAAAAATTTATTTGGGAGCTCATGGTTTCAGAGGCCTTAGTCCACAGAAGGCTGGTTCCACTCCTTGGGAGGGGATAGAACTTCATGGTGGAAGGCATGGCTGTAGGGAGCAAAGAGAGAGATTCCAACTAACCAGATAAAAAAGTATATGTCCCAAAGGCACTCCCCCAGTGACCCACCCCCTCAAGCCACAGCCTACCTGCCTATAGTTGCCAGTTAATCCCCATCAGGGGAATTACCTTACTCACTGGGTTAAGGGTTTCATAACCCAGACATTTTACCTCTGAACAGTTTTGCACTGTCTCACATGAGTTTTTTGGGGGACACCTTTCATCCAAACCATAACAGGGCGTGACTTTGGGATTTCTATTTTGTCCCTTGTGAGCAGGGGTCCCTTTCTACTTCCTGACTGTCCTGTTCTGAGATGCTTTCCTGTGCTGCACTCTTCCACCAAGATGTTCTGCCTTACCTTATGCCCAGAGCAATGGAATTGGCTAACCGTGAGTGGAACCTCTGAAGCTATGAGCCAAAGTAAACTTTTCCTCTTCTGAGTTGTTCTTCTCATGCCTTTCGGTCATAGTGACACAAAGCAAGCTAGAACAGCAATTGGTACCAGGAGAGAGTCATTGCTGTGACTAACCTGACCATGTGGTTCCCAAGCATTTGGAATTGACTTGTGGGAGAAATGTGGAAAATTTGGAGCTTACTAGGTGATTTGGTGGGAGCTCAAAACCAGGGTTGCAGACAGTAATGACTGGATTTATGAGGTTTCAGAGGAGAATGAGAGCTCTGTTGGACAAGAGGCAATTCGTATTACATTCTTGCAAGGAACTTTTTTACATTTTACCCCATGTCCTGAGACTTTCTGTGACGTTGAATTTAAAGATGAAGAACTAATTAATCTGGTGGAAGAAATTTCAAGGCAGTATAGCATTCTGGCAGTAGCATGATATTCCTGGTAGTTTTTAGTTGAATTGACTATGATATAAAGGTGCAGAAAACAGAATAGAAAGATTTGAAAAACTTACAAGATATGTAACATCTGCAGAGAAAATCTACAGGAATCAAGAAGAAAAAGTCGATTAGAGAGGCCATGTTGGCTCAACCAACAAGGTTATAGAACAACATGATGCCGTGTGCTTCAGATGCTGGTCATGGAACTACAGGCTGTATTTACCCAGCTAATTTCAATCTTCCATGGGTTCCATCCCTTCCTTTCATTCCATTTTGGAATGGAAATGTTTATTCTGTTCCATTATATATTGGCTATATATTTGTATATACACACACATATACATATGAAACTTGCATGAGTCTCAGATGAAATTTTGGACTTGGGTGTTTGGGGAATGGTGGAACTATTAATACTCTTGTTGACTCTTGGAGACTCTTGGGAATGGACTACATGTAATTTGCATTGTGAGACTGGCAAGATCTTTGGGGACTTGGAGTGAAATGTTATGTTTAGATATGTCGTGTCTCTTAAAAGCTTGTGTGTGAGAAAGTGCAAGAAAGTTTAGAAGTGAAATGATTGGGTTATGAAGCCTTAACCTAATCGCTGCATTAATTAACTGTAGGCAGGTATGGTGTGGTTGGAAGAGGTGGAGCTGTGCCTTTGGAGTTTATATTTTGACCCTGGTGAGTGAAGTGCTCTCTTTCTCTCTCTCTCTTCCTATCTCTTTCTCCCTTTCTCTCTCCCCATCTCTGCTTTCTTGTGCCATGTCCTGTGCTACTTTTCTCCACTGTCCTCTTCTTCCTTGATGGCATTGGTTCAGAGAAATGATTTGGCTGTCTATGGCCTGACAGCTCTGAAACCATGAGCTCCAAGTGAATGTTTACTCCTCTACATTGCTCATCAGGCCTTTTGGTCACAGTGGCAAAACAGCTGACTAAAACATCCACTGATAAATCCACTGAATATTCCATTGATCGCTCAGAAGCTGATCATTTCATCTCTGAACATTCTTGCATTGTCTCACACATGAGCTTTTGGGAAGCACCCCACATCCAAACTATAACGTGATTTATGTTTCTATACTGGTCAGCCTTTGGAGGTAGACTGCTCCATGAAAGTACCACAGTGTTGGTAAGACAGCTCTCTTTAGTAAAGACAGTTCTGGAGAAGGATGACAGCTGAAGTCTCTCAGCAGCCTCCCAGCAGCAGTGGGAATAAATCCTGCTTTCCAGGAGGTTTTCCAGCACTCTCCAGCATTCATTCATTACAGGGTATATTTCCCCCATCGTCTTTTGTCTAATGCTTATGTCTCCTATTACGGGACAGCTACAATCCCGTGTGGTTCTTTCAGTCTTTTCATAGGCATGCAGTGAGCCATGGCAGTCCATCTCAACTTTTTGTTTGTTTGTTTGAGCTTAGTTCTCAGAGCAGCTGTTCCTGCAGCTTCAATTTTTGTAGTGGCTTACCTTTCACCGTTAGTTTGAAATTGGGAAAGACCAATGTGTCTCAGTGGAGAGATTCAACCCGCTCTGATTCTTAGACTGGGGAAGGGCAAACCATGACCTATCCATGAGCAACGTACAGGTTCTCGATTGTTTTCTACTAATTTTTCAGATCCATTTGCCAGTGCACAAATGGACGGGGGTTGCTTTTCTGTTTTCTGCTTGTAAGGAATGTTAATATGAGTTTCAAGTCAATTCACTGGTAGATCTATGTATTTTCCTTGGAGAGCTTAAGAAGAGCTCACTAAATAATATTCTTTTCCACCCATCAATCTGTGTTAGAAAGATGTATGACTGGTATCTAAGGCACTGTCAGTGTGTTATTTTCCATGTTCCTCTCACATGTCAAATATAAAAATACAGCCTGTCAGTGTAAGTGTGATATGGGGCATTGTTCACAGAGACTGTGGAAACTCCTGCAGCGCCCCCTGATTCATCATTTCAACAGCCTAATCATTTCACGGTACAGTCTAAACAAAGCAGTTAAGGGCATTCTGACTTAAGGGTTACAGAATCAGGATTGATTCAAAAAGAAGTAAAAACTCCCAAAGAGAAGAAAAAAATGTGCTGGAGAAGAGAAGCCTTGTTTTCGGCCCTAATTTCATAGTTAATAATCTTTTTCAGAAGGTTGTTTATCAGTTAATGATTTCCCGCTGCACCCTGCACCCTGACATTTTGCCAAAGCGGCTGGGAGGCCTCGTTAAATCAGAATTTCTACTTTCAGCTCACCTGTCACAGCTAAAACCTCCCTCAAATGCTTTGACATCGATTAATATTTAATGATTGAATAGTAGAAATATTGGCTCAGCACTTTTTACTTTTTCTTCCCTTAAAAAAAAAAAGCCTTCAGAATGGACTGCTTAATACACACTCAGCTCTAGATTTCTACAATAAGAATTTTATTTTATAGTGGTGCCAAGAAAGGGGAAATGACAATGTATGCTTCAGGAAAAAACTAGAGTGTACTGGAGAGAGAGAACTAACACTCAGTGAATACGCGGTCTGAACCAGGCACTGTATTAGTAACTTCATAATTCTCCAATATTCTCAGCACCTCTACAAGGCACGTATCATTATTTTCATTTTGCAAATGAATAAACAGACTCAGAGAAGTTAGAAAACTTGCCTGAGGTCACATACTTAGAGAGCAGAGTCAGTATGTGAATCTTGAGTTGTTTGGATGCACAAACATTTTGTGACACTGTGCCTCAGTTTTCCCATCTTCTAATGGGCAGGCCAGGTCTTTAATTGTAGTTTGTGCTATTTAGGAAACAAGATCTAGTTTTAAATCAGGTCAGCTCTTAGTTTACATGAACAACAGCTATGTATAATTTTTAATGACATGCAAGTAGCAAAGTATATTACAATGATAGGAAAAAATTAAAATTGATTAAATGTGTATTTTTAGGAAGATTTATCATTATAAGAATGACATTGTAGAAGGAGTATTCTGCAGGGGAAAGAGAATGGGCTTTAGAATCAAGTGGACCTAGGTTAAATTCTGCTTCTGTTATCTATTAGTGCTATAAACTGGGGTGAAATTTGTAACTACTACAAGCCTGTGTTTCTTCACCAATAAAATAATTGTTATAATTCCTACTTTACAGAATTTTGTGAAGAATGGAGGAAATAATGTATTTTAGAGGCCTAGAATAGTTTTTGGCCCATAGTGAGTACCTGTTAAATAACACATTGGTGTTATTAATATTAAAAGGGAAATACCAATCATTATCAACTTTCATCAATTCTATCATTTTTTTTGGCAAAAATAAAGTAGACACCAGCCAAAAAAGTACATATAAATGAAACACAAAGGGCTCATTTTAGTGATTCCATATCTTCATACAGTGACAGATTCATGAATAGTGGGTTTCCGTGGGCAGAAGTGGGGCATCTAACTCAGCTCGGAGGGTTGGGAAAGGCCTTCTGTGGGAGGTGCTGTCGTGAGTTCGAGGGCATGAAGGTTCGCCTAAAGTTTAGGATTGCTGTCTGTACCACAGTCTCTTCTGTCCTCTACGGCTCTAGAGATGCAGCTCTGCTCATGGTTTGAAACGTGACCCAGCTCATACTTGCTTCACCATCAATGAATAAGGTGCTTGAGTATCATCTGCACCAATTTATTACATGGACTGGCTTCTTCATTTACCTGTGTATGAACATCTGAGTTGTTACACATATGGCAAAGCTTCAAATTATAAACTTTAAATGCAGGCCGTTTATTGTTGTAAGGCACACTTCAATAAAGTATAAACAAAACAATAGGAAAAAGACAAAATAGCTGATCTTCAAATGTTCTTTTTCTTCCTTCCTATGGGCTGGGCTACAGATGTGGTAATGACTCAGATTTGAGCGGGAATTCCAGGACTATAGTGTAGGAGATGACAGAAAAGCAGAGTAACAGGAAGTTGTATAACCATAACAGCGCAGCACAGACCTATCATGCCGGCTTTAAATTCACACTGTTGGGCTGGTAGATAAGGGAGAAATCAATATCTGTTTTAATTTAGGCCACTGTGTAAGGTGTTGTACCCTAACTGTGCCACAGATACAATACATATGCAATAATTTGCTTAATAGTCTCAAAGTGTGGTCTCAGAACCATCTGCATAGGAATTACCTGGACTGTAAGTAAAATATGCAAAGTTTCAGCACCATTAAACCAAGTAGTTGAGGGGAAACAATGCAGGGAATCTACATTTCAAAGATGTTCTCAGGTGGTAATGCCTATGCAAACCAAAGATAGAACTATCCCAGATTATTAACTTTCTGCCTTGGAAAATGTGTCAAAGTAGTAGACAGGCGTCAGCTTTTGATATTTGAAAATAAGGTTATATATGAGAAGTCATGAGAGTAAAGTCAGGGGAATTTTTCTCTAGCTAGAAATCTGTGTAGGAATCCTTGTTACATCCTTTTAGCTTTGCCACTCGAAGTTTGATGTGTAAATAGGTTTCACAACAACCTTCAGAGTTTTGTGCATATACGGAAGCTCAGGCCTCACCTAGAACTACTGAATCGTTATCTGCATTTCACCAAGATCCACAGATAATTCAATGGTATATTATTAATATTTGAGAAGACTTGTAGTCTCTTTCCTTAGAAGTAAGTTTCTGAACCAGGCTTGACATTTACACAAGTGGTGACCATGGTTAGCAATCCAATAGACAACCTCTAAAATGCCTTCCATGTAGGTCAACGATATTTAAGAAGACCTAGTAGAGACATAGAAGTGAGATCATATTTGCACTTGTGTGTCCTCTGCACTATAATGAAAAACAATGATTGAATTCTTATTGATTTATAAGTAATAAATAAAAGGTACATTTATTTCTAGGGAGTAGGCATGAATTTTTAGAAAGAAGATAGGGGATAAAGTCAGAGATCATCAGATTGAGTAGCAAAGCTTCTCTGTCTTTCAACGATACATACTTCAATGTATTACACATGTACTTAAAACTTCCTACTAAGCATAATTTCAGTTTTAAACCTATCAAGAAAATACCTAAAAGACATTTCATGGATTTGCAGGGCTTTCACTATGAAAAGAAACCAAGATGGAATTTTTAATGATTGGTTCACAATCTTTACCTCATATTTCAGTTGGAAATCTGGCAAAGAAACTAGTTCTTAGAGTAATACAAATATGATCAGAGAGTCAGAGTGCCATGCAGTGGGGAATAGGAGAATCTTCTTTCTTACCTGGGGGATCAAAAGCCATGCCTGATACTGAATGTACCAACTGGGACGTACAAAGGGGAATCAACCTTGGCCCAAATCCACAAAGGCAGAAACTGAAGGCAAATCACATACTTTGTCTAATAAAAGAAAAATCTATTTAAGTAAATAAAAAATTAAGTTATGAAGGAATAGTAAAAATATTGCACCACAAAAGGTGAAAGCATTACCTTAAAGGCTTACAAGAGAAGCAAAAATGATTCACAAGACAGTGTAGAAAACTGGGGCATCAGACAGTCAATTCTTGCAGGACCACAATAGAAAGTCATAATAAAAGGCATTGGACGAGATAAGATTCTTGAGTGAAGAAAGGACGTCATGAACATCAACAGTGAGATAGCAATATCAAAGTGAATAGCAGCAAAAAAAAAAATGATTAGCAGTAAAGAATAGAAAAGATGCTACAGAAAAGCAAATCCACAATGCATGGAGCAAGCTCTAGAACTCTTACAAAATTCACAGAAACACAATAAAAATGCAAATGAGGATGGGGAGATTCAGGCTACGCAAAACTGAATGGAGAAGAAAGCTACTGATTTTACCTGTTCCACAGGAGAAAGCTAGAACAACTGGAGGCAGAGCAATACTCCAAAACATATATATAGTAAAAAGCAAATCCTCAGAGTCTTACAAACACTTGAGTAGCCAGAACAGAAGGAGTGCGTGCATTTTAGAAAAAACAAAAATGAGAGAGAATTGCACTTGACCATGTCTGATCAAAATGTTTGAATTAGAAGAACAAAAATAAATACTACTTTTCCCATTGCTGAAAGAAAAATGTTGCCTACAAAAGCTGATGTTAACCTTCCGTAATAGCAAGTGACAGAATGTGAGAAAAATCTTTATTTTGTAGGAGGAAAGTTTGTAACACAAGAATTTTTTTTAAAAAAATTCAGATTATGTTTCATGTATGACAGCAACAGAAAGATCTTCACTATTGATTAAAGGCTCAGAAGCTACTCACTAATGTATTTCATTTAAATAGTATGTGAAATATACTATAAATATCCAAGAAAGAAAAATACTGAACAAATGGGAATGTAGGCAAGGTACTGGTTAAGTCGCACTTTGCCTCCTGGAATCAACAATAAATTGAATTTTGTAATTCAAAGCCCAAGGGGTTTGTTTATATGGCAGATACAGCCCCGTGCAGTATCCATGATACTCTTCACTATAAGTGCTTCCTAAGGATGGATCACCTATGCACAGTATTTGGTTAGAGAACCTGGAAAATGACTGAACAAGGGATTTGTTTTGTTTTATACAAAAGTTGCTGAGAGCTATATTCCAATCATTTTCAATGCCAAAGAGTTGACTAATGGCATACTATATTTTTCAGACACATGTTAAATAATCCTAGTTACTGGGCTTTAATCTGAAAAGAAGTATAAACAACCCAGTGAAAAATTCTATCACCAGGGCCCCCTTCACAGCTTCCCTTTACTTCACTGTGTTAAACAGTGATGGATACTAAAACACTAAAAAGGAAACTAGCTGCATGCTGGTAATATTAGCCAGTGAGTAGTGGGATTTGGGGTGGTTGGATTATTTCCTTACATTCTGCTGTAGATTTTCACAATTGGGCGTATATTGCTCTTACAATTTGGAAGGAACTGAATAAAGAAACCCAAATCTTCAAAAGATGCAAACAAGAAATTCATAAAAAACAAAAAACCTGATTGCCCACTAAATATGTGAAAAATCATTTGTCTTATAAATCAAGGAAATTTAAAATAAGACAAACATGATCTATCTTTTCATGCCCATCAGAGTGGGCAATAACTTAAGTTTGGCTATGTCTACAAGAGTGAGGGCTTGGAGTTGTAGGAAATCTACATCCTTCTGGTGAGAATATAAATTAGCACAAATTTCAAAAGCCACTCTGGAGCTTAATATGATGACTCTAGGAGAGTGGGCTGTATGCCTATCCATGATCTGGTAATTAGGATGTTACATACTTTTATTATTGCTTGTAATGACAAAAAAAAATGGATACATCATCCATCAGCAAGAGAAAGTGGTTAAAAAGTTGGTACTATATTCTCTACCGTTGCTACATTAACTGAATGTGGCAAAATGGTGGGAATACAGAATTAAGAGAATAATTCCATAAAATGGGCTCACTGTGCTGACCCCATATGTTTTCTATTTCAAAAGGCAGTTTACCTGCAGGGGAGCCTGCCTGGCCTAAATGAACAGGCCATGTAACGTTCCTCAACAAACTACTTGTTATCTGCAGAGGAAATGCAGGCCCAAAATAATGTTAATAGAAGGAACCCTAGTTACCCTGAAGGAGGAGACTTTTGGGACCTGATCCTGAAAGTTAACAAGATAAGGATAATTCCTCTTAACCAGAAAATCTGTAAGGATGTATAGTTAAGAATCCAATTAGATTGGTCAGCATGGACCAAGGTGACCTAGAGTTGCCATGGCAGTGAAGACTCGAAAGTCTGATGTCACTTTGCTATCAGGCAAAAGTTAAGGGGTGGACCTCTGTGGGACTCTCTGAAAACTTCTGTGGGATTTCAGTAAAAGTGGAGTGCAGGAGAGGCACATTGTCTCTCTCCTCTCTGAGAGGAGGACCCCTTCTCTCTCCTGAATGTGTCCTCTTCCCCTTTACCTATCACTTCAGTCAACTCATTCCTGTTACTCTGAGTGACATGTCTGAAATCCTTCTGACTTGTTTGCAAGAATTGGGTTGTGTGTGTGTGTATATGGGGGGAGGGGGTCTTCATGCTGCCTCAGTTTCCCTAGAAGGCCCCAGTTCTGTAACATAACAATGTGGAAAACCCCCCAAAATATAATATTGAGGAAGGAAAGGCAAGTTATAAAAGATTATTTATAGGATAATTCCAATTTCATAAGTTTAAAAACATAAACCCAACCCCTATTTTGTTTAGGGATCCAAACATATGCAGTAAAACTATAAAAGCATTCAAGGAAATGATAAACTCAGGAAGGTGTTTATCTCTGGGGAGGGAAGGAAAGAACTTGAAGTTGTAGAAAGGTATCACAAAGGGTGTTGACAGTTCTGAAATATTTTTCCTCAGAAAAGCATAAACATCTGATGCAGGTATATGAATATATTATTTAGCTGGCAAAGCTGACAATAGGTAGAATAGTGTTTCCTTGAAATATGTTATACTAAAAAATGAAATAAATATTAACAATGTTTTTATTTGTAATACATATTTTATAAATACAAAAATGAAGTCTGTATTTATAATTTTAATGTGTTCAATGACCAAAAATGACTAAAATATTTATAACATAAAGTCTCCAAGGAACTAAAAAAAAACAAATACTGGTTATATCTGGATGATGTATTTAATTTTTAACTTTCTTTTATTTTTCTGTATTTTTTAAATTTGTATTAAAGGCATACACGATTTTTGTGGCTGGAGTGGTGGCTTAGCGGTTATTGCGCTTGCCTGGCATGTGTGAGTATATGGGCTCAAACCCCAGCACTACGTACACAACAAAGTGTCCGAGAACAAAGACCAGATGAAAAACTAAATAAAATTGATTCTTTCTCTCTCTCTCTCTCACTGTCCCTCTCTCTAAAAAAAAAAAAAAAAAAGAATATAAGATTTTCGAAATTGAGAACATATAAAAATACAATAAAATAGAGGTTTGGTCTTATATTGTGGAGGATTTGAAATGTCATGTGAGGTTTCTGGCTTTGTAATATGGGCTACCATATTCAACACCATGGAAGATTAGCAACCATTGAGATGTTAATTTGTGTTCTTGGCTAAAAGGGTCCCAGGTTTAGAAACAATGGCTTCAATGGTTTCTGCTTGAATCACAATGTACATTTGTATTTGCACATTAAAGACTCTGAAAAGTTCAATACACACACACACACACCACAGCACAAGAAAATCTTATTTAACACACATTCAACCCTGTTTTCCCCAAATACATATAATTACACATCTTTTTATTGAAGAGTATTATAATTTAGGGATTATTAATTTTCAGGAGACACAGTTTTTGAAATCCAGTCTTATTTACAAAGATTCCCAAACATCATATAGAAAATAAGATGATTAAAGGAGAGATCTGGGGGCTTGAAAGTAGCAGTGATTAGCGAGAGAGATTGGAGATAGGGAGAGGAGGCGAATGCTGAGCAACTAAATCGATGACCCTTTCCCTGTCCACAAAACCCAGCTATTTGCTAGGTGGGAATTTTGCATATATGGCATCTGTCAGTGCCTGTTCTGTTTCTGAACGACTCTGGGGACACCATGAAAGGATGAGTTCTTCATGGCACAGACCCAAGACAGTAGTGTCAAGCCTGATCCCACCTGTACCATGTCTGTTCCCCAGGTAAGACAAGTGAGTGAGAAAATGAAGGGCCTTGGAATTAAAAGAATTGCAGTAACGGCCCATATCACTTGTGCCTGGAAGAGAGAACCAGATGGGTAAGAAGTGTGTCACTCACCTTGCACACAGCCTTCGTTAATCCACAGTTAGTTTTCAGAATCATGACAATCTCTAAATTTCAGGGAATAATTCCAACCCCTAAGAAAAAACACAGGAATGATCTGGGATATTTTGAAATAATGTATTTTAAAACAACCAGTCACATTTTCAGCTCTTTAACATTTTTATTATAAAATGGTTTGGTGCCTGCTATATTCTACATTTAGTACTCATGAAAACCATATTATATAGGTTTTGCAGTTGTCAACTCCACATATGAACAGTGTCAATATGATATATAGGCAACTCTTCCTCCTTGGAGGCACATAATGTTTAGCTTGTTCTAAAAAGTGACAATAAAATATGTTTAGAGTTTCTATTTACTGGACAGAAAAGTTTTAAAGACACAGGGCCGTGACTAGTTGTATTGCAGTAAAAGTTGGAAAATCAATTAATGACTAGAAGGAAACAGAGAAAAACCTGGGCTGTGGCCAAATTATGAAAATGGCAAATGGTGTTTGGTTCCCATGGATACCCTGCCCATCTCCTCATTCTGTGAGCTCCTGATAGCTGTGATCTCGTGGTCTCCATTCTGGCTCTAGGGCCAGGGAATCTGAAACTCACTCCCATCATGGCCTAGTGACTGATACAAATTCTTGTTTTAAACATCAAATTGGAAGCCATAATGGGTAAAGAACACTGAAGTGGTGGGCAGGGAAGCGTTCTGGAAGGTTTAAATTATCTGAGTGCTCATAGCATCCTCACAGAGGGTACCAGACATGTTCTACCTGCAGAGATACATGTGTGCTTGAAGTGGCTACAGTCATGGTTAGCTTGAAAGAGCCTTTACCATGTTGTACTTAATAAAGAGAGAGAGATAGACAGGAGGCTTGTGATGAGATATTCTGGATTTATTATACATCTCTTCTATGTAATACAATCATATTACTTATTTTTCTTTTTAAAGAGAGAAGGACAGTAAGAGAAACAATTTTTATTATTTAATTTTTCATGTGGCTTTCATTGCACCAAGACTTTGTTGTGTGTGGTGCTGGGATTTGAACTCACATACTTGTGCATGCTGGGTGAGTACCATAACCACTGAGCCACCACTCTAGCCCATCAATTGTATTACTTTTTAAAACGTAACTTAAATATTTTTATAGTGCTAGAGATCTGAGTTTGGGGGGGATAGAATATCAAATAATTATTATTATTCAATTACATACATGTTGTCTCTTAAATCAATAGTTTGCCATGCCTAGAAATTCTCATAAGTACCAGTAACCGTGTTACCTCAGTTAAATTATTCATTGCTCTCCATTCGACACCCAGCCCCAGATTGTAATTATGATGGCCATCATTTATGTAATCTGGTGTGAAGAACTGTGATGGTTAATTTTATGTATCAACTTGACTAGGGTTTAGGACACATGTAGCTGATAAAACATTATTTTGGGGTGTGTCTGGTCTCTTTTGGGAGAGAGTAGCATTTGAATCAATATATTGCATGAAGAACGTTGCCCTCCCCAGGGCAGGCGGGCATCGTTTGATCTGCAGAGGGCCCAAACAGAGCAAAAGAATGGGGAAAGCATGAGTTTGCCCTTTGTTCAAGCTGAGACTTCCATCTTCCCTAACCTTGCACCTCAGTGTTCCTGATTCTTTGGCCTTGAGATTTGGACCAAGGCTACATCATTGGCCTCCTTGGTTCTCAAGAACTCAGACTCCATTGCGGATGTAATGGACATAAAATAGTGATCTAAAATCCAAAATGCATGGACATGATCAATTTATGTCTCCCTCATTTCCTTTTCTCTCTCTCTCTCTCTCTCTCCCTCTCAGTGTTAAGGTGTCTCCAACTCTTAAGCTGTGAGAGCCATGTGACAAGTACAGTATTGGCATTTTTACACAAAGAAATGAAGGGAAGGCAACATATGTGGATTCTGAGGGAATGAGTATCATTGCACCCCCACATCTCCAGGGAGCACCCAGTGGAAAGTGGAACTGAACTGAGTGGAAGTTTCACAAGATCTGAACCATGACTGAGAAGCAAAGGGACTATACGTGATAAGGCGTGACGGTGCTAGAACAGTCTGGGCCCTGTAAACCACTGATGATAATAAGCCAACGTTCCCTTTCAGGAGAAACTGTTCAGACTTAATTCCAAATCAAACAAGTGGCAGGGGGACCCAGATGAGTACAGGCTTAGAAGTACAAGCCTATACATTTTTAAATTATGTTGAGGGGAAAACATCAGAAAAGGGAGTTCAAGAATCATGAATCTAGGGGCTGGAGTGGTGGCTCAGCAGTTACAGCACTTGCCTGGCATGTGCGAGTACGTGAGTTCAAACCCCAGCACCATGTACACAACTGAGTGTCTAAGCAACAAAAGCCACCTGAGAAACTAAAAATTGGTTCTCTCTCTCACTGTCCCTCTCTCTTAAAAAAAAAAAAAAAAAGGAATCATGAATCTAGGGTCTGCAGCGGTGGCTCAGTGGTTATAGAGCCTGCCTGGCATGAAAGAGGATGCAGGTTCGTACCCCAGCACCATGTACCCAATGACGTGTTGGAACAATGAAAGCCACATGAAAAACTAAATAAAATTGATTCTTTCTCTCTCTTACTATCCCTCTCTCTCTTTAAAAAAAAAAAGTTAAAAGAATCATGAAGCTAGAAAAGTTGTTTTGGATTCTTTCCTAAAAGTACTGAAAAACTCAGTTACAGATGAACAAAAGGAAAAGCATGGAGTCTAACGGAGGAGAATGAATTCCCCATGACCTGGAAGGCACATGGAGAGACATTCCTATGAAACAGCGACAATGGAAATCCCGTGTTTCAAAATGAGCAAAGAGAAACCAAATCAATGTTGGAAGCTGTGACAACAAATCATGAATAGAAAAACTTTAAAATTGAGTGGTTAAGGAAGATTTAAAAAGAGAGCTTACATAAATTAAGAAAAAATTAAATAATGAAATAATTTCCCTAAAGAAATTGGGTTGAGAAGAATATAGAAGCAACAAAACAGAAGAGACAGTGCAATGAGAGAAAGAGAACATGTAAGGCAAGACATTTGTTTTTAAATCACACTAATATGAGTAGTGTTTTTAAAAAAGCATCTGAGAAAAAGATGATCTGATGATTCAACATATATCTGAAACAGGGGTGCCTAATCTAGAGTCCATGGATCTCAGCATTCATTAATAAAATTCAAGTGGTCCAATGAACATGGTTTGAACATGGTCTAATGAGCATGCTTATAGGAACATTTTCTGTTCCTATAAGCAAATACCTGATGCTGGGTAATTTGCAAAGAAAAGAGATTGATTTAGTTCATAGTTCTGAAAGCTGGAAACTCAAGATTGGTTGCCCATGTATTCAGCCTCTTGAGGGCCCTCTTTGCTGAAATACAACATTATGGAGATGCAGAAAAGGCATCAGCTGTATGTGGGAGGTACAAAGCATACCTGGATTGTCTTCAATT
This sequence comes from Aplodontia rufa, assembly GCA_004027875.1. Classification (NCBI taxonomy): domain Eukaryota; kingdom Metazoa; phylum Chordata; class Mammalia; order Rodentia; family Aplodontiidae; genus Aplodontia; species Aplodontia rufa. The sequence goes on along the minus strand of PVKS010037328.1, from coordinate 3,926 downwards.
CATAACAACCCCTTCTCACAAGAACTCACTCCCTCTGAGGTGCTTTTCCAAGGATGATGCCCGTAATGACTTCATTACCTTCTAGGAGACCCTACCTCTTAAAGGTTCTACAGCCTCAACACTACCACACTAGGGACCAGGCTTCCTGCACATGGACCTTTGGTGGATGGACTATATCTGAACTCTAGCAGTGGGAAAAATATTACATCATTATTCACTAGCTGAGGTTTAAAATTATCAATAAAATTATCAATATATGCACCCAGTCATAGTAGTATTAACAGTACCTGTGACTTTATCATCTCTGTGATCATAAATGTCACAATAGCAAATTAAAGTTTACAGCACTATATCCAGCTGTCCTTGGTGGTGCATACCTGTAAATCCAGCAGTTCTAGAGGCTGAGGCAGGAGGATACAAGTTCAAGGCCAGCCTCAGCAACTTAGTAAGACCCTGTTTCAAAATTTAAACAATGAAATTGACTGGGATTTAGCCTAGGGGTAAAGTGCCCTAGGTTCAATGCCCAGTACCAAAGCTAAACCAAAGAAACAAAACAAAAAAACTCCAATACACCCAAATACCATTTACATTCATCACTTCTTCAAACTTGTAGTTGTTAACTACACCTAGATCATTTGTTGTTGTTGTTGTTCAGAAATTGAACCCAGGGTCACTTAACCATTGAGCCACATCCCCAGCCCTTTTAATTTTTTTTTTTTTTGAGACAGGGCTACTAAGTTGCTGAGGCTGGCTTTGAACTTGTGATCCTCCTGCCTCATTCTCCTGAGTCACTGGATGGACTTTATTTTTAATACTTACATCTCATTAGTAAGTCTGTAAAGAAGAATACATATTAGTACACCATAATTTAAAGTTATTTTTATAATTCTATGTCAATATGATTAGTTTCCTCTGAAAATTCCATTATTCATCTAAAATTATTATTGTTGTTGTTATTTTGTGCCAGGATTGAACCCAGGGGCACTTAACCACTGAGCCACTCCCCAGACTGACCCACCCTTCCTTCCTTCCTTCCTTTCTTTCCTTTCTTTCTTTATTTTTTGAGACAGTGTCTTAGTGAGGGCCATGCTGAGTGGCTGAGGCTGGCCTTGAACTTGCAATCCTCCTGCCTCAGCCTTCTAAGCCACTGTGATTACAGGTGGGCACCACCATGCCAGGCTGCATCTAAAAATATTCTGAGAAAACATTCATTGGTTTCGCCAGACTACTAAAGCTTTCTATGGTACAACAATTTTGTTATCTCTATCATATGTAACAGAAATCCCTGAGGAGAAATGATAATTTGAAAATGTTCCTGAAATAGGAGATAATTTGAAGTGCCTATTGAACAGACTGGAAAATTAACCCATATTATCCAACACTGTTTTTTTTTTTTTTAAAGAAAACATCCTTTGGACAGCCCAATTAAAAAAACCGTGGAAAGAAACTATATTGCCATCAGAATGTTTTACAGTAGTACCCTTAGGACCAACGAAATTATTGTGCCACTTTAAGACACTCACGGAAAGAAAATTTGAACCAAAAATCTCATGTTCAACCAAACTGACCTTTAAGTAGCAAGAAACGTCTGTTCAACTGATGTAAATATGCAGAAACACAGAGAACATTGTTCTCAGTGCCCTTCCTAGGATATCAACCAAACTACGATGAAGTTGTGTAATTTTTAAAAAGTAAGCATTTTGAAAATTTTAAGCCTTTGACATTGCCATGACATCCAAGTGCTCAAATCATTTCTCTAGTAATTTATTTTCATTATAAATTAACAAAGTATTGATCTATTGAAGATTGAAAAACTTTTAAAATCCCTGTGCCAAAACATTAGTTTCTAACAACCAAATTTACTATAAGTATAGTAAAAGATATTAAATATTAATTTACCTTTATGATTAAGATTTAAAAAAATCACAATAAGGGAGACAGTCTAGTATGTAATGTGTACATGATTCAACAATGTACATGATTATTTAAAAAATGGAGTAATGCAGACGAGGAGGGTTATATGAAAGTTGGTGCTATGGTTTTAGTATGTTCCCCAAAAGTTCATGCACTGGAAGCTTGTCTGCAGGGTGGCAGTGTTGAGGTGATGGAACCTTTAGATGATGAGGGTTAGTGGCAGGTGATTAGGTCATTGGAAGTGCCACCCTCAGAAGGGTTTAATGTCACTCTCGAGGGATTCTGATTGGCTCTCCAAAGAATAGGTTGCTAGATAAGGAGGCGAATTTCTTGGCTCCTTCTACATGCTACTTCCCTTTCTATCTCTGTACCACGTTATGATGTAATCAGGGGATCCTTGCCAAGATTTGGTGTCAAACTTGCAGAGTCAAATAAATCTCCTTATTCCATTAAGTTATCCAGCCTCAGGCGTTTCTTATTGCAACAGTATCTGAACTAAGACAGTTGGCTTCTAGTTTGTCCCTCTAAAAAGGCCTAGAAACAGTCACCACATTATCGTTAGGAAGCATATCTGCCATGCAGACTGTAGTCTTGAAATATCATTTCGTGCTCCTTGTATTTGGATGGTTCAAGTCTGAGGCAGGAAGTGTTTATGATGAACTTGCAATGTACCAGACAGCAAGGAAGCAAATACTTGGGTTGCGTCAAAAAGACCCAGGAACTCACTTGAAGTGGCTCCCAGTGGTCAAAAATGGCATAATTATCCAGGAGAGGATAATTGGGTGGATTCAAGCACATCAAATAAGTTTAATGCCATGAGTGCAGAGATAGATAAATACACATACAAGCCTACTCAATTTAGAAGGATGATAGGAATCAAGTCCAATTATTTTGTAAACCAAAAAAAAAAAAAAACAGAGAAACAATGAAGCTGTCCTATCATATGACTTATATTCTTAGAGAAAATAGAGGATGAAGAGAAATTTCTCTTTACTGCAGTATTCCAGCTGATGTCTGAATGGAAAAGATCCGTTTTCTGGGAGTCAGATGAGTTGAGCTTTCAGTATACTGGTTTGTAGAGAGCTTCTAGTGGCCACTAGTCAACGAGAAGCACACATCTGAAGTGTGTTGGGAAGGTCCTCATGGCGGGGTGGGGGACAGCATGGAGAGAACAGCTTCAAGACTTCCGTACTTGGCAGAAACCAGAAGCATCTGTGAGTTGACTGAGAAAGAGATGGTAAAGGAGGGAGGGAAGGCTGCAAGAGTGGTAGCTTGGGGAATGATCACACTCTGAGTGTGAAGAGAAGACGAAGAATTCAGAGTCGCTTGAGCCAACAGGGAAGGGTGAGATATGAACCAAAGGGTGTGATCAACATCTTTACAATTAGAAAGAAAATAGAATACCAGGGAAGAGAACATCTCTGGAGTCTGAAGATAAGAGTCACCAGTGACTTTGGGGAAAGCAACTTCAGGACACTGGTAGGAGAGGAAGTTACACCAGAGATCTTGATATGAAAGTGAAACTGGTGAATCTTTTCAAGTAGTTTAAGGACTGCAAAGGGGGCACCCAAAAGTCCAGCAAGGTTAAGAATTGGGGAGGTCTGAGAAGGCCCAAAGACAGTGGGAGGTAGGAGTAGAGTGGGGAACATTAACAATATAAAGGAAATGAGATACAGAGAGGGTCCTTTGAAAAAATGAAATTGAAATAAGAGATCCTCAACATGCCTTCCTGGGACCAACATGTAATTGTTATCCTGCAAAGCTTTCTGGCCATTGGCCAGGGTAACTGTGACACTCCCCACTTCCAAGGTGATAGAAAGAAAGGGACTGGGGTGTCTGGAGTGGCTAGGATGACTGCCTACGTTAATGGGCGCTGTCTGTGGCTTCCCTTGAGGTTCAGTGGATCCCATTCTCCATTACTCAGCTTCCACTGTTTGCAAAAGGGCTTTCCCTTTTAGAAATTACGAGAGTGCTAAATGAGCCCAGTGATGGTTTACACGTATTTATGAACT
>PVKS010037327.1:0-18614 GCA_004027875.1 Aplodontia rufa | reverse complement strand
TAACCAACCGTGGAGTCACATCCCCAACACTTGACAGGGTCTCCTTAAATTGTTCAGGGCTTTGAACTTGGGATTCTCCTGGTTCAGCCTCTGGAGCTGCTGGGATTACAAATGAGGGCCACCACACCCAGCTAGGCCCTCAGTCACTTTTCAAAGTGACTTTGACTTTGAAAAGAGTGCTCTGATGTAGTTTCTCAAACCACCCAACTTGCCTGTGTTGTTGCTGCTTTCACCATGGTTTTTTTTTTTTTCATTGTTGTTGTTTGTTTTGTTTTTTAAAGGAGGGGAAGAGAGAGAGCAAGAGAGAGAGAGAGAGAAAGTTAATTTTATTTAATTTTTCTTCTGGCCTTTGTTTCTCCAACACTTAGAGGTGTGTGTGTGGTGCTGGTGATGGAACCCAGATCCTCATGTTTGCCAGGCAAGCACTCCAACTGCTGAACCACCTTTCCAGTCCTTTACTTTTTATTTTGAGCAGGGTCTCACTAATTTACTCAGGGCCTCGATAAGTTGCTGAGGCTGACTTTGAACTTGCAATCCTCCCACGTGTGCCACCGTACCTGGCCTTCTCCCTTACTTCTTGAATAAGCTTTTCCTTTCTTTCTTTTCTTTTTTTAAAGACAGAGAGAGAGAGAGAGGGAAAGAAAATCGATTTTATTTAGTTTTTCATCTGGTCTTTGTTTCTCTGACACTTAGTTGTGTGTGTGTGGTGCTGGGGTTTCAACCCAGGTCCTTGAGTATGCAAGCACTCCAAATGCTGAGCCACCGCTCCAGCCCTTGAATAAACTTTTCTGTGTATCTATATATATTCAAAGACTCGGAAGCACTGTGAAAACCCATTTAGCTGGTACATCTGGTATTAGGCAGGACCACACCTAACATAACCCAGACAGAGAGAAAATATATGGTTAGCGTTGGCAACCTTTTTGTTGGAAGCTTGCTAATGTCTACAATCAGGAGATTGGTGTGCCAAGTGGCATGGGGAAATAGACTTGTACCATCCGGGATATGTGAGCTTCTTGCACTGATTTAAGAGGTGCTGCTGTTGTGGCCACACCTGGTCCTCCTGGAATCACTCTTGAGATTGGGTCTGGCAAAGTTCCAGGCAGAGCTGTAGGCAAGATTGATTTGCTCCTGCAGGCAGTAGTCCCCTAAAACTGCATGCGTTTCGTACAGGGTGACTCTTTATGCCACCTTCTGTCCATGTTGCCCTGGAAAACACTATTGAAGATGCTCGGCAGCAGACTAAGCAAGGGCTGTCACGCGCTTTGCCTTTCAGTCTATCCGTTGCTAAGAAGTTCAGATGTGTGTGCGTACCACATAGTTTCCTCCACGGTTTGATTTCTGAGTACCTTTACAGCCTCCTATAGCAAGATCTCTTTCCCCTTTCTTTTCTTTCTTTCTTTTTTTAAAGAGAGAAGCAATCTTTATTTAGTTTTTCATGTGACTTTCATTCCTCACGTTGTGTATGTGGTGCTGGGGTTTGAACCTTCGTCCTTGCGCTTCCCAGGCAAGCGCCATAACCGCTAAGCCACCGCTCAGGCCCCCCCCTTTCTGCTTTCTGCTCTCATGTAGTGGCATAGGAGATGTCCTATAGCTCCCTGGTGAAACTCTGCTCTATGGGGATTCCAATTTCTATGGGGTACATTCTCCCACTGTGGCTGTTTTCAAGATAGCAATGTGGAATCACTGGAGGTGGAGTTGGGAAGAGAATCCCACAGTTGTTCTTGGAAGTTTTATGCAGGCCAAGTCCAGCACACCACTGCCTCCAAGCCTTCCCGCTGCCTGGAATGTCCTTCTTCATGTTCTTCACTCCTACTCTCCCTTCCGTACTCAGCCTCCCCAACGCCTCCAGCTTCCATCTCCAGCATCTGAGTTACATACTTCTCCTCTGTGTTTCTATTTTGCACTGTGGAAGGGTACGCTACGTCTTTCTTTTAACAAGTATTTATTGAGTGTTCTGTGTTTCACACATCAGCTGAAATATAGGAAAAACACTGTTGGACAGAGCAAATTACCCAGGCGCTGAGCACAGGTTTTAGCCACGTTAAGGAAGAGGACACACAGGAAGGGAGGTAAGAGTTATTACTGGGAAAGCACAGAGTCGAGGCTACAATACGAAGGATAGCTAGGATAGCTGTAACTAAAAGTATTGCACTATGAGAAAAAAATCAGAAGAATTTCAAACAGGGAGGAATAAAAAATGATCTTTTTCTTTTCCTTGTTACTCGAGGTCGAACCCAACAGTGCTTAACCACTGAGCCAAATCCCCAGCCCTTTTTATTTTTTATTTTATTTTATTTATATTTTTAAAGAGAGAGAGAGAGAGAGAGACAATCAATTTTTATTTAGTTTTTCACCTGGCTTTTGTTGCTCCAACACTTAATTGTGTACGTGATACTGGGACTTGAACCCATGTACTCGTACATGCTGGGCAAGTGCAGTAACTGCTGAGCCACCTCTCCAGCCCCTGACTTTTTGTTTTGAGCCAGGGTCTTGCTAAGTTGCTGAGGCTGGCTTTGAACTTGCCATCCTCCTGCCTCAGCCTCCTGAGCCACTGGGATTACAGGTGTGCACCGCCGCATACCGCAAAATAATCTTTTTCTTGATTTGACTCATTCTCAAAAAAGATGAGCTACTACCTTAGATGTACTTTAGAGGAATGGTATGAACCGGTATAGGAAATGAATTCTTATCAAACCAAAAGGCATAAGTAAGAGACATTGCCTTTATTCACCCTTTCCTGACTTTGTCCCTGAACGCAAAAGTACGCACTGGACTGTGGACCCAAGCCTAAAAAATCACAGTCCTTCATCTCCTGGCAGTAGTGATTGCCCAAAAGACAGACCCTTGATCCAAAGTGAGCAGTTGGTTGTATTGTTTTTTTATCCTGGGATTAGTATATAGATCCAAGCAGGGAAGAAGTGTTATTCTTTCCCCACTGAGTTTCATAAACCAGAATGGTATAGGTTTGGAATTAGCAGAGAACTGTTTTCCCATTACCTAAAAGAATGAGAACGCCAAGCCACAGTGCCAATGGGAGGATAAGTTCTGATTGAGTTGAGTTCCCTGTTGAATTCCCTGAGCCCTTTAGCTCTTGCTTCGATCTGCTAGGCCACCCAAGCATGCTTCCCAGTGACATGAGCCAACAAACTGTCTTTGTAGCTGCATGTTAGAGTTTTATCACGGCACCAAATGTTTCCTGACTAATACAGCGACGCTGGAAGACACCTCAAGAAGGCAAGACTGGATTGCGCCTGCTGGTGAGAAAATGTACCTCCAGGAAGGCAGCTTTTCCACAGTTCTGTCAGCTTCTCTATCTGCCTCGAGCCTGTCTGAATTCCACATAGCCCCAAGCACACTGGACTTACTATGATGAATAAGAGGAAGTCCCTTCTCAGGGAATTATAGCTTGTGATAAATTCAAACCATATGAGAAGAGAACCATTGGATGAATTGAGGAACAAAGAAGGAATTATTCAGTGGGATATAAGAGAGAATAAAGTTGCTTCTTAATTCCTTAATACTAATAATTTTTTTTCTTTTTTACATACTGGGGATTGAACCCCAAGGATGCTCTACCATTGAGCTATATTCCCAGCCCTTTACTTATTTTTTATATAATTTTATTTTATTTTTGGTACCAGGGATTGAGCCCAGGGGCGCTTAAACACTCTGCTACACCCCCAGCACTTTTTATATGTTATTTTGAGACACAGTCTTGCTGAGTTATTCAGGGTCTCACTAAGTTGCTGAGGCTGGCTTTGAACGTGTGATCCTTCTGCTTCAGCCTCCCAAGTCGCTGGGATTATAGGTGTGTGTCACTGCATCTGGCCCTAGCCCTTTATTTTTAATTTTATTGTACTTTGAGATAGGGTCTCACTAAATTGCTTAGATCCTCACTAAATTGCTGAGGCTGGCCTCATACTTGCAGTCCTCCTGCGTCAGCCTCCTGAGATGCTGGGATTACAGGCATGTCCCTACTGTGCCCTACAACAATAATTATTTTTTCTATTTTTTTATTAAGAAATTTATTTGTGGGGCTGGAGCAGTGGCTCAGTGGTTACGGTGCTTACCTGACATGCACAAGTACACGGGTTCAAACCCCAGCAATCCATGTACACAACTAAGTGTCAGAGCAATGAAAGCCATGTGAAAAACTCAATAAAAATTGATTCTCTTTCTCTCTCACATTGTCCTCTCTTTAAAAAAAGAAAGAAATTTATTTGTTGAACAATCAAACATGCTTCTAATGAAATAATATAATATATATATATTCTGAAAATTAGATTTATCCCCTAGAGCCCCCTCAATTACCCACCCTTATTCCTCTCTCCCCCTCCCCCCTCCTTCCCAATACATCTAACAATAATTCTCTTTTTTTTTTTTTAAAGAGAGAGGGACAGTGAGAGAGACAGAGAAAGAGAGAAACAACTTCATTTAGTTTTTCACATGGCCTCAGTTGCTCCAACACTTAGTTGTGTACGTGGTGCTGGGGTTTGAATCTGGATCCTCGTGCTTGCCAGGCAAGTGGTGAAACTGCTGAGTCACCACTCCAGCCCCCACAATAATTCTTAATAGACAACTTTGATATTTTTGTGTGTGTCTATCTCATTTAATCCTTTCCTGCAACTGTTAAGGGACAGGAGACCATATTCCTCCTATTTTTCAAATGAGAAAATGGAGATTTTATTTAATAATAAATGGTGTTGGGCTGGGCGTGTAGCTTAGTGGTGGAATGCTTGCAGAAGGCCCTACCAGGTTCAATCTCCCTGGGATACAAAAATAAAATAATGAATAAAAAGAAAGACGATAACAACAAAAAGAAATACTTCTTCACGTATTTGAGAAGTTTCAGAGTCAGATGTTGAGACTGATTTACTGTGAAGGCCAGTCATCAAAAACCTTTCCTGAGATGAGTGTTAAAATTGTTTCACAGTCGCTGAGTGTGGTAGGGCACATCTGTAATCCCAGTGACTTGGGAGGCTGAGGCAGGAGGATCACAAACTCAAGGCCAGCCTCTTCAATTTAGTGAGGCCGTAAGCAACTTAGTGAGACCTTGTCTCAAAGTAAAAAATAAATAAGGCTGGGGAATGTAGCTCAGTGGCAAAGCCCTCACGGGTTTCATGGTTTTATCTGTGAAAGAATTATAAAGAAGCAATATCATCTTTATCTGCATTTTAAAAACATGTTATTGAGGGGCTGGAGCGGTGGTTATGGCGCTTGCGCGAGTACATGGGTTCAAACCCCAGCACCACGTACATAGCAAATGTCACAGCAACGAAAGCCATGTGAAAAACTCAATAAAAGCTGGAGCGGTGGCTCAGCGGTTTCGGTGCTTGCCTGGCAAGCACAAGGACCCAGGTTCAAACCCCAGCACCACGTACACAACTGAGTGTTGGAGCAACTAAGGCCATGTGAAAAACTCAATAAAAATTGATTCTCTTTCTCTCTCTCTGTTCTTCTCTCTTTAAAAATAAATAAATAATTTTAATCAAATTTAAAAAAATGTTATTGAAATTGCATGAACGTAATTCCTAAGCAAACATTGCCAAAAAACCAAACGATAAGCAAACTCAAATGTTCAGTCATCTAAAATTTTTTTGGAAATGTTACATTAGGCACAGTTCAGGCTCAATATTTTTTTAGAGAGTACTTTATTTAACTTTATTCAATCTACTTTTTCCCAAATCGACTTAGACCTCGAATCCTCTTGAAGGAAATCTCAGTATACAATGTGAAATTAATGTCCCCTAAAGAACTCTTGGGAAAATACTCCTCTTTTGTAATGAAAGCATGAAATGTTGAAGGTCAGTACAAATTGGAATCAATCAGTTAATCAGTGAGTACTGTACTGTGTACCTCAAGATATGCAGCATTGTCTGAAGGGCTATTTAGGGGCATTGGAAACAAGGAATAACAAATAACTAACAAATAGAATCTAAATCCATGAGCATTTAAACACCAACAATAAGAGATAGTAAATAAGACCTCATATCAGCTCAATAATATCCATTGAACTACTGTGCATTCTATTAAAACAGTCTATCAGGTGGTGTTTGGTAATTACTAAGATGAAAAAGAACAATTCCTGTCCCGAAGTAACAGTCTATAAAAGGACAGTTCAGGAAGAAGGAAGATTACTGAGTTGGAGAAATCAGGACAGACTTTTTTAAGAAGATAGTATTCAGTTTGGAGTTTTAAAAGTTTTTGGTAAATAAAAACATGTAACTTTTGTATGATTGAAGATTATCTATAACAGAAAAAGGATTGCTACCCAGAATATATAAGACTGCCTATAAATAAATACTGTAACACAAAGTCAGAAAACCCATTAGGAAAATAGAGAAAGGACAAGACTGACAGGCAATCATATGAAGAAATTATACAGGTGATTGAGGTGACCTGTGCCTGTAATCCCTGCTACTTGGGAGGCTGAGGCAGGAGGATCACAAATTAGAGGCCAATCTGAGCAACCAAGTAAGACACAGTCTCAAAATAAATTTAAAAGGGCTGGGGCTACAGTTCAATGGTACAGTGACCCTGGCTTCAACCCCCAGTACAAAAACAAACAATAAACATCGTCACTTTACACTTGAAAAAGTACCCATTTTCACTAAAAAGTAGGAAAGTATAAATAAAAATAAGATGAATATTTTTCATTCAGCTGTTGCGAAAAAAATTTAAAAGCGGATGGTATTTACCAGAAAATTAGGGATTCTCAAATACAGTTGATAGGGTATGAAATGATAAGGCAAAATTGAGAGCAATTTGATAGTACCTATCAGAATTTAAAAATTGCCACTTCCCTGTGATCCAGTCAATCAACAATTTATCAGAAAGAACTTGATGAAACTGTGCATAAAAATGTGCATTTATTGCAAATTGTTTTAATCCTAAATCATTTTGAAAAGGCCATCAAGACTGTAGAGGCATGGTTAAAATACATAATGATGCATCCACTTGTTAAACTTTTCTGCATTGGCTAAAAGGAATGAGATAGATCTCTTCACACTGTTGTAGAAAGCTATTCAAGAAGAGAAAAATCATGTTGCAGGGCAATATTTACTATTTGGTTCTGTATAAATTAAAAGTTATATGTATAAATCTATCAACATATTTATACTCATGTGTGGGTATATAAATGCAAGAATGAAAGAATTCCAAAACATTTATTCATTTATTTTTTTATTTTTCAAAGAGAGAGGGGCAGTGAGAGAGAGAAAGAAAGAATCAATTTTATTTGGTTTTTCATGTGGCTTTTGTTGCTCTGACACTTTGTTGTGTATGTGGTGCTGAGGTTTGAATCCGCTTCCCTGAGCACGCCAGGCAAGGGCTGTAACCGCTGAGCCACCGTTCCAGTCCCCCAAATAATTATTCATAGTAGTCACTGTTGGGGTGAGGAGTAGAATTAGGAGCGTAGATGGGTGGGGACTTTTACATTTAACTCCATGCACTAATATATGTCTCGGATCATTTGGACTGAGAATATATTCATGCAGTATTTATGTACTTTTAAAATTAAAGAATACCAGGTGCAGTGGTGCATGACTGTGATTTCAACCACATGGGAAGTTGAGGAAGGATTGCAAGGTCAAGGCCAGCCTGGGCAACATGACCAGACCCAGTCTCAAAATAAAATTAAGAAAAGGTGGGTACTAGGGATGTAGCTCAGTGGTTGAGCACTTGCCTAACAGGCCCTGGGTTCGATCTCTAATTAAAAAAAAAAAGTATACATTCAAATCAAATTCAAATTAATATAAGTGAGTATAAACTGAGGAGTTAGTTGGGCACGGTGGCTCACACCTGTGATCCTAGCGACTCAGGAGGCTGAGTGAGGAGGATCACAAGTTCAAAGCCAGCCTCAGCAATATATATAGCTAGGCCCTTAGCAACTTAGAGAGACTCTGTCTCAAAGTAAAAACTAAAAAGAACTCAGGATGTGACTCAGTGGGTGCACCCCTGGGTTCAATCCCTGGTATTGGAAAAAACAAATAAATAAACAAACAAACTGAGGTGTGTGCTTGTGTGGGAAGGTGAGGGGTCTACGATAACTAGGACTGAGGATGCTTCTAGGGTAGAAAGGGGAAATAATATTTGATAAAAGAAAAATGGGACGAAATTAAAGCAAAACTTGGAACTAGAAAAAGCACAGGTTTCATGCTGTAGTTTTGGTATTAGTGGGGTTCAGTCAAATGCTAGAAAGGGCCATAGAACTTCAGCACCTTCACTGTGTTCTCCCATATGAGCGTAGGTATGGAAAAACGAAACTGACACATTTCTCATTAAACCACCTAGAACTCTGCAATTTTTCAAGTTCATTCAAGGCTGATTTTGATTTGCTTATACTTTGATTACTAGATTTAACAGATGAATAAACAAAACAAAATGGAACAAAAAAGGGAAACAATTAATTTCTCCCAAACAAAGCACTTTTGTAAAGTAAGCCAATTACATTTAGAAGAGGTCATGGGCTGGGGCTGCTAAGGGACAAAATGCCCCTGGTTTCAATTTGTAATACCTTAAAAAAAAGAAAGAAAAAGAAAAAGAACTAGAAGAGACCAATTGGGACTAGCAGGTATTTTCCATTAAAGAACAACTTGAAGGAGAAATTACATAAATCCAGTAATGAAAAGCACTTTTGAGATCTGGTGACTTTCCATTTCTGAACCTGGTTTACAGGCCCTGTGTGGTTGCTTCCTGCAGGGACCCCTTGGACCCAACCTTTCTCTCTTTCACTGATTGTTTCTACCACAGCGCATGGCTGTTGGGCAGTCCCTGCTCATAACATCATCAGGGATTTGTCAAACACTATAATCCTGCCTCTCTTGCTAATTCTACCTCTCTTCTTTTCCCAGTCCTCCTGGAATAACAAAGGCTAGATTCTTTCCTTAAGATTTTGCTAAGGGCTTGCATGGTGGTGCACACCTGTAATCCTAGCTCTCAGGAGGCTGAGGCAGGAGGATCACAAATTCAAATCCAGCCTCATCAATTTAGTGAGGCCCTAAGCAACTTAGTGAGACCCTGTCTCAAAATAAAAACTAAAAAGGGTTGGCAATGTGTCTCAGTGGTTAAGTACCCCTGGGTTCAATCCTTGGTACCCACCCCCCAAAAAAAACCCAGGTTTTAGTAAGGGCTGGGCCTTTTTTTTTTTTTTTTTTTTTTGAGAGGGATAGAGAGAGAGAGAGAGAGAGAAGAGAGAAACAAATTTTTTATTTAGTTTTTCATTGGTCCAAGACTTTGCTGGGTAAGTGGTGCTGGGGTTTGAACTTGCGTCCTCATGCATGCCAGGCATGCACTGTAACTGCTGAGTCACCGCTCCAGCCCCATGGGGCTGGGTCAGGAAGTTCAATACAAGAAAGGGAAATAAAACTGCCACTAGCAGAGGATATTTTATTTATTTATTTTTTTTAGAGAGAGGGGGAACGGTGAGAGAGAAAGAGAGAATCAATTTTATGTAGTTTTTCATGTGGCTTTCGTTGCTCCAAGACTTCGTCGTATACACGGTGCTGGGATTTGAACTCATGTCCTCTGGGATGCCAGGCAAGTGCAGTAACCGCTCAGGGCCACTCCAGCCCCAGCAGAGACCATTTGGGGAAATCTAGGCCTCGGGCCTCCCTCAGAATCTATTATATGATCTCCAGCCATTGGTGGGGCCGGTTTGCTTCCCAGTGAGATTTCTTTTCCTATTTATTTACTCATTTATTGGTCCTGGAGATTGAACAGAGGGGTGCTTTACCACTGAACTACATGCCAAGCCCTGTTCGTTTTTTATTTTAAGAGAGTCTTGCCTCTGCTGGCCTCAAACACTTCCATCCTCCTGCCTAAGTCACCCAAGTCCCTGGGATTACAGGAGTGTGTCACTGTGCCTGGCTACTTCCCAGAGAAATTTCTGATCATTTATCTTCCTCAATTTCAGTTCAGATGTTGACAGTTTGGAGATAGGAAAGCATTCATTGAAGTCCCACCTTTGGGGAGTTAATTAGCTATGTTGTGCCTCAGTTTCCTTTTCTGTGAAATGTGAAGAATAATAACAGCTACTACATAGGGTTATTGTCAATATTAAATGAATTACTACGTGTAAAGGTCTTACAGTGGTACCTGGTACTTAAAAACTTCTGGACCTACTTTACATCATATACCTTCTATTACTATAAGACTTCTTTTTTTTTTTTCTAAGTGCATTCTTTTTTTTTTTTTTTTAAGAGGGAACAGAGAGAGAGAGAGAAGCAATCTTTATTTAGTTTTTCATGTGATCCTCATTCCTCAGACACTTCGTTGTGTACATGCTGCTGGGTTTCAACTCTCGTCCTCACACTTGCCAGGCAAGCGCCATAACCGCTGAGCCACCGCTCCAGCCTTTTTTTTTTTTTTTAAAGAGAGAACAATTGGGTAGAGAGAGAGAAAGTCCATTTTATTTATTTTTTTCATCTGTTTGTTGTTTTGCTTTTCTGATGTTTAGTTGTATATATGTTGCTGGGGTTTGAACTCAGTCCTCATACATGCCAGGCAAGTGCTCAAACTGCTGAGCCACCACTCCAGCCCCCTACGTGAGATTGTTGAACTTAATGCTGTATGACCATTACCTTACACTTCCACCTTAGGTCTTTCAGTATTTGGAAGGAGTTTACGTTTTGGCTTGAGATCATTTTCTAAGTGGATGAGTTTTTCAATTAGACTTTATGGTCCAACATATTGATGATGGTAATGATGATGATGATCTTTTTTTTTTTTTGTACAAAGCATTGAAATGAGGGTCACTTAACTACTGAACCACATCCCTGCCCCCCATCTTTTTTTTTTTTTTTTAAAGAGGGGACAGTGAGAGAGTTAGAAAGAGAGAAGCAATTTTTATTTAATTTTTCATCTGATTTCTGTTCCTCTGAGACTTCATTGTGTACGTGGTGCTGGGGTTTGAACTCACGTACTCATGCATGCCGGGCAAGCTCTGTAACCCCTGAGCTACCGCTCCAGCCCACCCCCACCTTTTTAACTATCATTATTATTTTTAAAAAGTTGCTGAGGCAGGCTTGGAATTTGTCCTTCTCCTGCCTCAGCCTCCTGAGCTGCTGGGATTACAGTCTTGTGCAACCGCACCTGACTTTATTAGTATTTTTAATTTATTATAGGATGACTCCGGAGCTCTCCCTCATCCTGGGTGTTGATTGTGATTTAACAAACTAATGAAGAGCCTATTGCATGCCATATTCCTGATTGCAAGTAAGTAAGTGTGCATTTGTGTGCATATGAGTGATAAAGGCAGGGAAAGTATAGTCTCATCTCAAAGGTTATTATAATTTTCAGTAAAGAAAATTTACTTATTTACTTATTTATGGTATTGGGGATTGAACCCATTGGCGCTCAACCACTGAACCACATCCCTAGCCCCCCCCTTTTTTAAAAAGAGAGAGGGACAGTCAGAGAGAGAGAAAGAGGGAATCAACTTTATTTAGTTTTTCATGTGGCGTTTGTTGCTCTAAGACTTCATTGTGTATGTGGTGAATGCCAGGCAAGTGTGCTAACCGCTAAGCCACTGCTCCAACCCCTCTCTCCAATCCCTTTTTATTTTTTATTTTGAGACAAGGTCTTACTAAGTTGCTTAGGTCCTCCCTAAATTGCTGAGGTTGGCTTTGAACTCTTGATCCTCCTGCCTCAGCATCCTAAGACTCTGGGATTACAGGAATGCACCACTGTGCTCAGCAGGAAGCTGAATAAGACTCTGAGATGGGGCAAGGGTCCTGCTTATGTTTGAATCATTCCATAAAGATCTAGCCTGGAGCACTGATTTCTTAAGTGGGTTTTTGGGAGAGGCTGACCTTGAGAAATGCATACTAGATAGAAAAGTTGTTTTTTACTTTTAATCTTACCCCTTATATGTCGCACCTTAAGGTCATGAACAGGGCGTGGTTAGCTTTAACAAAACCAGGGCAGCCTG
Organism: Aplodontia rufa; assembly: GCA_004027875.1. Classification (NCBI taxonomy): domain Eukaryota; kingdom Metazoa; phylum Chordata; class Mammalia; order Rodentia; family Aplodontiidae; genus Aplodontia; species Aplodontia rufa. The sequence goes on along the minus strand of PVKS010037327.1, from coordinate 6,682 downwards.
TGAAACTTCAAGAAAATTAGATATAGGACAACTCACAAGGATCTATTTTCTGAAGTGAGTAGTAAACTAAGGGATGATCCAGGCAGAAAACATTTTGTGACTTTAAAGCTTTTTCAAATGTACATGTAAGTGTTCTACTTTGAAAATGTAAGCTTTCTGGCTAGACAACTACAGGCACAAGTCTTTCAAGCCAATAGATTTTCGGCTTTGCCGAGAAGGTAGAGAACATGATGGAGGAAGAACATACTTGAGAAAACTCAATGATGATGTGGAGAAGAGGAAAGTGCTTTTGGTGATTCAGGGGCCTACACAAAGCAGCCTGGCCAGGAAGGCTGGTACCTGTCCCTTCCCAGCCGGGAAGCATTTCAGGAGAGGACTGAGCAGAAATAAAGGCTGCAGTGGATCTAGAGAATGCACAAATCTTTTCCTGTTGTTTCCTTTTCTGCAAGATGAAGAAGTTGAAACCTCGGATTCCTCTTGTTTTTGATTTGCTAGAATCTTGCACATACATCAGGGATGACATTTTTACTCTTCTAAACATTCTGTTGCCAATATCAGAAAAAAGCTGGACTGAGGTAGGGTCTGAGCCAGTTTGATAACTCTTGGAAACTTTCGCCGGTGAGAAAGCTGATTGAACTGGGGGTACTTGGGGAGAAAGGCTGCTAGGAATCATCCTTGCATTCAGCCGGCATTTAGACCTCCCTCCTGTATTCCAGCCACTGCACAAGGCACTTGGAATGCAAAACAAAATGAGACATTGTACCCAGAGGTGGGGGTGGGGAGCCTTCTCAGTAGAGAGAAGTCCAAATGCAAAGCGCCACTTGGGCGTCCGTCCCTAGTACACGTGGCAATGCAGGTAGGCCAACGACATCCACCTAAGGTGTCCTTAGGCAGGACAAAAAGAGGGTCTGAGCAGTCTCATTTCTAAACAAGTGAACACGCTTTTAGGAGCTTTCCCTCGACTAAATGGCAAAGGGGTGGCTTTTTGAAACAAGCAAAGTGGATATTCACATTTCAGGGAGACCCTGGCACATTCCAATAGTTTTGCCCATTTCTTTTCTTCCTTTTTCTTTTTTTTATTTACAGGAGGGAAAAACTGGCGAGTCTTTGGAAGTTGAGGAAAAGTCCTTCTTTTAAAGGGGCTGCTTTTCATAATGTGCGCTCAAAGGGGGTTGAACAACTTCGATCGGGGAGAAAATAAATAATAAATGAATAAAGCAACTCAGGCGTGAAGGGAATCGGAGGGTGCGTGTCTGGAGTAAGGCTTTTTCCATCTCGCCTGATGTGGCAACAAGGAAAGATTTGTTCGCTTTATTTATTTTTTAATTTTTAAAGATTTTTCTTTACCCCTTTCTCCCTCCCAGCCACTCTGGTTTGGGTTTTCCATATGACTCATAATTCCTTTTGAAAGTGGAGTCGAATTCACAAAAGTGGTGGAAGTGGGGGAGGGAAGGCTGGGAGCCCCAGGGAATCTTCACTACCTACACTGTCACTCAGCTCCCGGCGCGAGTGGAGGTCGGGGGTGGGGAAATCCAGCCTGCGCCGGGGATGGCGGATACTATTAAAGCCCAGGCGGCGCGCGGCCGGGCCGAGTGACCGGGCGGCGGGCGCGGGAGGGTCTGCGGCGGGCGGGCGGCGCTGCAGCAGCCTGGGCACGGCCGCCGCCGCCCGCGGGCGCGAGTGTGCGCGGGTGTGGAAGGCCGGCGTGCGGGCCGCGAGGGGTGTGCGCGCGTGAGTCGGAGCGGGGCTCGCCCCTCGCCGGCGCCCGCCGCCCCGCCGGTGATCGCTCTCCGGCGGTCCCCGGCACCCTCGGCCCCCCACGGCCGTTAGTCCGAGCGGGGGAGGGAGAAAGTGAGACTCGGTGTCATCACCATCCATTGTCAGAAGGGGAGGAAATTGGAATCCAGCAGCGGCGAGCAGCAGCTGGGCGGTCACATCTGGGAATGCAAAGCCGACCTCCCCCTCCTCCTCCTCCTCCACCACCTCCTCCTCTCTCACCCGGGATCACTTCCGAAACCACTTCGCCTTCAGCCCCTGCCTCGGCCAGAGGTTTCATTTTTAACTGAATATTTACTAAAGCTGGAAGCGTGCGAGGGGGTGGGGTGGGGTGGAAATAGCGGCTGCTTCTTTTCCAGGGATTTATTTAATGGGGATGTGTTCAAGGCAAGAGCGAATTCAGAAGGATATCGACGTCGTGATCCAGAAGTCCAGAGCGGAGAAAGACTGCCTGTTTGCAGGTGAGTTCTCGCCTTCCCAGAGCCTCGGACCCAGAGCCGGCTTCCTTTGCCCTCCCGCCGCCCCTCTTCCCAGTTTTCTGACCGCAACGTGTGTGTGGCTGGGGGTGGGTGGGTTGCACGTCCCCAATCTGGGGTTCCTTTGGCTACCGCAGCTGCAACGAGAGTGGGAGCCAGAAGGGGGAAGGGGCGCCGGTCTTTCTTCTCCCCCTCCCCCCAAGGCTAGGGCAACCATCAGACTGGGGGGCAGAGCCTGGGTGGCCCAAGCAGGGGTCTCGGCGGAGGGGCTGGGCGTTGTATTCTAGCCCCATGGAGATGCGCCCAAGTCCTCCTCTCGGGTTCCAGCAGTAGTGGCCGAGCGGGGCGGGTTGGACCCGCCGGGTTTGCGCAATGGGCTGAGCGGCGGTGGCCGGGAATGGAGCCCGCTGCGCTGCGCTGCGCTCCTCTCCTGCGCCTGGCGCCGAGGCCCCTGGGGACCTGCGCTGGCACGATCCCCGGCCCCTTTGGCTCCCTCTGTTCTCCGATTGGCAAGCTTGTGCCCCGGAAAGTGAAGGGATGCTTGGGGTTCCCGAGGCACACAGCGCCCCAGCTTGGGGGTCGCCTTTCGTCCATTTTGCTCCCCCGAAAGAGGGATCAGATTTTGCTTTCGCAGCTTGAAGCCCGGCGGGGGCCGCTTCCGGCCGCCCGATCGGGAAATTCCCGCCGTTGCCATGGCACCCGGCACTTGTTGCGGGGGGCGGCCTCCCGTTGCACCCGGTGGGGGTGCTCAGCATCCCCTCCCGCGCGGCGGGCACCTCGCCGCTCTCCAGCCCCTGCCTGCGCGGGTCCAGGCCTTCCCTGGGCTCCGGTGCGGAAGGTGTTCAAGTCAGCGTTGGGGTTAAAAATTCCGGTCGAGGGTAGCTTTTAACAGGACTTTCCGTTTCAGATTTCAGATACTCAGACTCCACCTTTACTTTCACCTACGTTGGCGGCCCCAAAAGGTATTTATGTGGATAGAGTTGCTTCATTTCCTGTTCACACGCTTGTGTTTCCTTTGTTCTTAGCTTGTTCCGTGTTCGGGTGTGCTATTTTGTTTGCTTGTTTATTGGTTTAATTCTTGCTGCTCTTCTTTAGCCACGTCCCAAGTCTCATGACCCCAGGTTTTAAGTAGCAGAAGGAGAAATAAATATGTTGAAGTGTTTCTAAAACCACGCTGCAGGCAGTGAGCGGAACTCTCCGTGTTCAAACTGTTCTGCTACAGTAGTGGATTGCTCTTGAGGCGTTCTGGGGTGGATACAGGCTTGCCGGTGCAAAGCTAGAATACTGGGTATGAAGCAGAATGTCTAAAAGACATAAAATGTCTCAAAATGGTTTGAGCACACGTGGTGATTTTCCTAGTGAGTTGGGGTGTATATTTCCATGTTTTCTGAACCTTGACATAAACATGCAGCCTGCCAATTCCTCATACTGCTTGCTTTCTTTTTAAAGGAGTGGTTTTGGTTTGTACATTTAGTTATAGGAAAGAGTTACGCGCAGCTGGAGTGCATGGCTTCTTTCTTTTGGGAGGGAAGAATGAGAGATTCACATTTTACTAATAAATATTCAGCAGCTTGAAGCAACCCAAATCCAATTTTGTGTTGAGGAGGTAGAGTTAAACTGAGAGATAGTTATTCAAATATGCCTTGGTGTCTTCATTTGTGAAGTTAAGATTTCCTCCTTTTATTGGCCTTATAAGGGTCAACCTGGTTTAAAAGAGCAGTGGCCACATAGATCTGTCCACAGATTTTAGCCTAGGGGAGACTCCTCAGCTCAGCCCTGCTGTTAGAACTTGATGTTCAATATGATTTGACCACATTCCAAAATATCTCGTAGCTAATGGAAACATTTATGGATATATAAATTGCAAAAGAAGCTTTCTTCCGTAAATATTTATGAAATATTGGTATTAATTTAAAACTTTAAAACACTTAGGATCCGTGTTGTATTCTACATCTCAAAAAGCTTTAATTAAAAAGGTTATCAGGTTTTACATATCGATGGTCTGTCGAAGCCCCAGGATTGGTATGTTATTGGTTTGCTAGGTGAAAATACAAAAGTGAATCAAGGAACTTCAGTTACTTTTTGGGAGAGAATGAAATTGCTTCATCAAATTTTGGAGTATGCTGTCATTTTTGTAATTAATGGATGAAGTTAGAGTCTATTTGATAAAAATTAATACCACTTCTATATTTAATATCCAAAGGAGGTTAATATATGACTAATGTTCTTTTGTGTTATTTTAACAGTTTAAATATGCTCTGTGGCCCACTGAAAACATTCCACACAATCAGGTGGCTATCTGCTGAGTTGCTGTTGTCATAATTGTAGCTGAGCTAGTGGAATATGGTAGACAGGATTACTGAGTGGACTTTCCAACTACAAGTTTTTCTGATTTTCATAAGATACTTTACTTCTTTTGGTCTCAGTTGACTTAACTGTATAGTGAGGGGGTTAAGCACAAACTTAATCTCTAAAATCTGGTGATGCAGTTAAGATTCTTTATCAGCAATTTACTGAACTAGCAGTTCACATAGCTGGAAGTGGAGAAGGTATGGATGCCTCCAGGAGTAAGGCCAGAATGTTGGAATGAATAATTAACTGATCAAGATAACATGAACTTGAACATGTACCATGGTTGCTCTTAAAACAAGAAGTGTTTCCTTTGCTATATAATCTTCTTAAGGTAGTGTTTTGCTTTTGTCCCTGATTTAAATACTTGGGACTTGGATATCTACTGTGGAATAGCCTGGCAAAACAAAGATAACGGGTAAATGTGCATGATTGTTTTGTCTTCTCAAAAGTTTGTTCTACAATACAACATAAAAAGTTGTTTTAGTATAGTATGTTAGAAAATCCCTTTATTGTTTGTAACTGAGGGCAGAGAAGACACTTTTCCTAAAAATAAAATAAACTGTTTTTGTTACCTACCTTAGGAACTGATACTTAACTGGGTGTGGTGGTGCACGTCTGTACACCTGTAATCCCAGCAAGTCAGGAGACAGGAGAATCATAAGTTCAAGGATATCCTGGGCAACTTAGGGAGACCCTAAGTTTTTATTTTATTTTTATTTTTAAAATAAAAAGAAAAGGACTGGGGATGTATGTTGCTCTGAGGTAGAGTGCCCATAGGTTCAGTCCCCAGTACCACCAAAAAACCCACAATATTATCTGTTTCCTATATTGAGTGAATTCCACCATGCATCTAAAATTAAAATAATCCTGCTGTGTTTTGGTTCAATGTTCTATTAATAATTAATAGTGTCCTCTCGGGTAAATTAGACTTACTTCAGCTATGGAGGAAGTAGGAGTCTTACGGAGACATAGTGTGTGATGATCTTGAATTGTGTTAAAACTAACTGCCTTTTCATCTGAACCACTGAAAACATATTTCAAAAATAATTTTCAAGTTGTAGATAAAACAATATACCATTTACTCTCACACTTTTTATTTTTTAATTTAATTAAAAAAATTTTTTAAAGAGAACCAACTTTATTTAGTTTTTTCCATTTGGCCTTTGTTGCTCTAACACCTCGTTGTATATGTGGTGCTGGAGTTCAAACCCGCGGACTCACGCGTGCAAAGCAAGTGCTGCTACTCCAGCCCTCACACTTTTTATGAATTATACATTGTTCTAAAGATAAAGTTCGATCTTTCGTGTTACTACTCACAAAAAGAAATAATAAAGTTTTTGTTTTATTAATTTTTAATGTTTAATTATTTGTGTTTAATTTTTTTGTATTAATTTTTAATAATGCTTATTTTTAAAAAATGTTTGTGTGGATAATAGGTAATGGCCAAGAGATCCTTGTGTTAGGGCTGATCAGTGGCCTAATAAATTGGCCTTTTATTTGTTGGTCTTCCGAGGGGCATTAACATCTGCTGTTCTGGTTTGGACATTAGGTGAGGAAGGAGGTGGGAGGAAAGGTCAGCTTAAAGACTGAGTGGATCTAATTTTCCCTAATGGGAAGTTCATGGGATTACTATACTTTTGGATGTGCAAACTTAGACTCACTAGAGTTCAACATGCGTGGTGGAATTTGCTCAGTTAAATGATGGAGCCGTGGTGTAAGCCCTGTTGTACCCCTGAGAAAAGTGGTTTTCCTGTGCATTAGGGTTCTTGACCTTTCTGAGCACCCAGACACTTTAACGTCAAAAAATCATGCAGATACTTAGTTGAGAGTTATAATTTTAATATTTGTCATTTCAAAAAGACTTAATGAAAATGGTGTTAAATGTTATGAATTTATTAATAGATTCGATGTAAGTTGGAAAACTTGTGGTTTAAATTTAGTAAGATTATTTCATTGGTGCAGTGGACCTTATAACACCCCTAAGTCTCAAATTCTTGGACTAGTTCCACCACCATCGCCCCTGGTTCCCAGGAGGTATGCCAAGAACAAGCCTCAACTATACATAATTTTTTTTTTTT
>PVKS010037326.1:0-18720 GCA_004027875.1 Aplodontia rufa | reverse complement strand
TTGTGTTTGCTAAGATATCCTTTGTGGACTAGTGTATGTTCTACTTTGAAGAAGGATCCACATGCTACTGAGAAAAAGGTGAACACAGCCAATTTGGGGTAGTATATTTTGTAGATAGCTTTTAAGTCAAGTTGATTATACAATTTCTTAGGATAAAGATATCTTTATTGATTGTTGCTTGGATGATCTGTCAATTGATAGTGGTGTAATAAAATCCTCCAGTTTTATTGTATTGAGGTCAAAAAGTGTATCAATGTTCTTGAGTATTTTTCCAGATATTTGGAATCATTGCAAGTAGTGTCATAAATTTTGAATATTGTTATAGCTTCTTGATGAAGTGTTCCTTTTACTAAGATATGGTGACCATCTTTATTTATGTTCATTAATTTTTTATCAAAATTGAATGTGTTGGTTATAAGTATCACAATTCCGACTTACTTTCATTGGATGTATGCATAGTAGGTTTTTGCCAATCTTCCACATTCAATCTGTGTCTATATTTGGCTGGGGGTGTGTCTCCTGTAGGTGGCATTTTATTAGATTTTATTCTTTGATGCATTGTGTTAATCTGTGTCTTTTGATTGGGACTTTTTTTGTTCACATTCAATGTAAGAACAGATATGTGATTTTGGTTCTGTAGCATTTTGACTTTGCATTTTGTGCCATCTTGGATATCTTTTGGTGAATCATGCTTTTATTGACTTTCCTTGATTGTGGACCTTGGGAGTTATTAGTTTGTTCCTCTGTGTGACATTTGTCTTTGAATATTCTCTGTAGAGCTTGTTCATATATATTGTTGGATTGTCCTATCCTGAAAGTATTATTTAGCCATTAAATTTGAAGCTCAGTATTTTCTGGGTATAGTAGTTTCTCAATTTTGAAAAAAAAAATTTTTATATAGTCTCCTCACCTTTTTTTTTCTGAGTTGAGAAATCCACAGTAATTCTTATTGGTTTGCATCTGAATGTGACTTGGTGTTGTTTCTTTCTACATTTAATATTCTTTCCTTGATTTCTCTGTTATTCATTTTGAATATATGTTTTTGTGAGTTTCTCATTGGTTAGGCCTATTTGGTGTGTTATGTGCAACTTGAATATAAGTATCTTCTAGTTCAGTTTTGAGAGGGAGAAATTTTTCTTTGATTATCTTGCTGCGAGTGTTCTCTATACTCTTCATTTTGTGTGCAGTGTTCTTCTGTATGCCAATTACTCTCAGGTTATTTATTCTGAACTCATTCCATACTTTTTGAAATTTGTGATCATGCTTAGTAATTTTTCCTGTATATCTTCTTTGCATTCAAGGTTACTCATCCTGTCTTCATTATCTGATGTTCTATCATCAAGAGATGAAGTTGCATTTTTTGCTGAGTTTAAACTGATATTAATATCTTCAACTGAGTTTCTAATTTGAATGAATTTTTTCAGTTCTAAGAGCTCTGCTACATCTCTTTTCAGAATATCTATTTCTTTATTAAAGTGGTCTTTCATCTCCTGAAATTGCTCTCATTTCATTCCTTAGGTCATGTAAAGCTTTCATTGTTTTAATGATCAGATTTTTTATACTGTTTTATATTTTTACATTCAAGTCGTTATGTGTGGACTCCTTGCCTGGAGTGATGTGGGTTTTAGGAGTATATTTGCTTTCTTCTTTTCCTCATTTTCAGTGCCAGAAGCCTGTGAGTCCTCACTAGTTGTTTTACTTTGGAAATGTGTTGTGGTATTGTGTGTATGTGTGTGTGTGTGTGTGTGTGTGTTGTCTCTTCTGTAACTTGGGCTGCAGTAATATTTGGAAAGTTAAGATTACCAGCAAGCTCCCCCATCTGTGATTAATTATTGACCCTTGTGTTTTCTAATACCTCTTGAGATCAAGATACAGAGACAATATGAGCAACTAATGGGTAAATTGAACAGCATTAAGCAGTTTAGTTTGTTACTTGTGTAACTGTTACAATGTTAATTTACACGTATGAAAGGAATGGTAGAATTATTAACTACCCTCAGTTACAGCACAATTCACCATGAGACTATATCTGGATTAAAAACAAACAACCATTATCAAAATTTAGAATTTATATCAGAGTTCCAATAATATCCTCAACAATTTTGATTATTCAATATGATCATGTGAAGCTTACAATAAACAGTACTGAAATGGCTAATCTGTTCCTTTTGCCACTGATGCACTGTTAGTTTTAACCTATGGGAGGAAAGACGTGGTTAACATTTTTCTCCAATACAGCTCATTGATTTTAGCTTACAGACACCTGAGAGTAAAGAATTCAGTTAAGATGGTAGTGGGAGACTTTAGATTGTGGAGCAAGAGCAGAAAGAGTATAGAGATGCTGTAAATGTGTTCTGATTAAGAAAAAGGAAAACAAGGAGCACTGGTGGCTCAGTGGGTGTGGCACTTGCCTGACATGCATGAGTATGCAAGTTAAAACCCCAGCACCACATACACAATGAAAACCCTGAGCAAAAAAAGACACATGAGAAACTAAATAAAATTAATTCTCTGTTTCTCTCTCTCTCTCTCTCTCTCTCTCATTGTCCTTTTATCTTAAAAAGAAGGAAAAGGAAAACAAGGAGATAGAGAGAAGAGACTGGTGTAATGATGGTGAGTGAAAAAAGGTAGGATTTGGCTGTTGCCAGAGGCTAGGAAAGATGTGGGTGGGAGAGAATTGAACTACTTGGTTGTTATACAGGATAAAATTAAATGGTGCTGGTCCAGAGCCCTGGCCTCACATGGTGTGAGTTAGGCAAAAGAAGAAACAGGTCCATAGCAACAACATTTATTACAAACACACACACACACACACACACACACACACACACACACACACACACATATATATATATATATATATATATATATATATATATATATATATAAAAGAAAAAAAGTCATTCCAACATATTGTCTTGGAACATGCTCTGCTGGTCATAAGTAAATTCTGAACCAATTATCCTGGAATGTTGTCTCAGAGTCTGTAGGTTTGTGACTTGGGGAGGAAGTGTGGAGGAAGTTGCCATGAGGCCACTCTTTAACTCTCCTGATCCCTTTATCTCTGGTTTATATGTCCTGCGGGCTACACTAGTTCCTGGCCCCATTGGCTGAAGTTGCCCTTGGGTCATAGGATGATCAGCAATTTGGTAATAATGAGTTTCTAAGGCAAAGTTGCCTCTCACCTTGGCTGTATGTTCAAAATGGCTGCATACCACCCCATTTGTGGCTGGAAGGGAAAAATTTTCTCTCCTCCAAAGCAGCAATGCCATGGAATTGTTCCAGTTTAAGCCCAAAGAGAACTCCTGCTTGCACTCAGTGTAGGGTTGTGGCAAATCTAATTTGGGTTCCCAACTTGATTCCCATGCCTATTTGTTTGAAATGTCAGTACCCTGAAATTATTATAAGAGGCGGGCGAAGTCTGCCCCCTCTTCTGGAACAGAAATCTGAAAACAACCTGATTTCAGCTCAATAAAGCTTTTCTACTTGAAGTCAGTCTCTGTGTGGCAGAAGTGATCACACTGAATTCAGTATTTCCCTTGCTTCTGTGTTATTTGAGTTGCAAGTGTGGTTATGGTGTCCACCAGCTGCATCTGAATCAGTTCATTTTTCCACTTGCTATACCGAAGTCCCAAGTCACTCATCTCCCTCTGACCCACACTGCTTTAAAACAATCTTACAGCAACACAGAAATATCTATGTTCATAACAGCTCAATTTACAATAGCTAAATTATGGAAACAACCTAGATGCCCCTCACTGGATGAATGGATCCAAAAACTGTGATAACTATATACCATGAAATTTTAGAACAGCAATTAGAAACAATGAAATTGCAGCCTTTGAAGGTAAATGGATGGCTATGGAAGAATTAATGGTGCGTGAAATCAGCATAAACCAGAGAACCAAGGTTTGAATGTCTTCACTCATCTGTGGAGGCTGGAACTAGACCCTGGCCATTGAGAAAGGAGGTCTATTATCATGTTTTAAATCCAGATGAGATGTAATATTATGCAATCTAATACATTTTTAAAGATGTTTTGGGAAGGGGAGGGGAGGGATAAGAGTGGGTAATTGGGGGTGGGTAAATGTAATCTGCAGAATCTATATACATGTTATATTATTTTGTTAAAAGCTTGTGTGATTGTTCAACAAATAAATTTCTCAATTAAAAAAAAGAATCTTTTCCAATACACACACCTTGTGGGAAGGTAGATTTCGTAGTGTTTTTTCAATATATTCAAAGAGAGTGTCTGGATTGCACTTATCTGCTGCCCACCATCTTCCAACTTCCACACACATATATCTATATTCTCACTGTTTTTTAATGTAATTTCCTAGAACTTCATTAAGGATTTTTGTGTTTATGTTCATCAGCGATAATGATCTGTAGTTTTCTTTTTGATGCCTTTGTTGGATTTTGATAACATGGTTATAGGTGCCTATAAAAAGGGTTTGGGAGGGGCTGGAGTGGAGGCTCAGTGTTTATGGCTCTTGCCTGGCATACTCGAGGATACCAGTTCAAAATCCAGCACCATGTACAGGACAAAGTGTTAGAGCAACGAAAGCCATTTGAAAAACTAAATAAAATTTATTCTCTCTTTCTTTCTCTCTTTCTCTGTCCCTCTACATTTAAAAAATGGGAGTTTTGGAGAGAGTTCCCCCTTTCTCGATTTCATTGAATATTTTTATAAGGAGAGATGATAGTTCCTCTTTACCTGTGAGGTAATATTTAGTAAGAAATCCATCATTTCTGGCTTTTCTTCTTTGGAAGGCTTTATTTGCTCTATTGATTTCAGTGCCTGTTATCAGGCTGTTTAGGTTTTTCAGTACCATTCTGAATGAATTTGCAAATGTTTGTAAGGATCTAGAAATTTTCCTTATTTTTTTTTGATTATCTAATTTACAGGAGATTAGTCTTTTAAAATATGCTCTAATAATCCCTTGGATTTATGTGTGGTCAGTGGTAACTGCATCCATTACATTGTTTATTTTGTGTATTTCTTTCATTTCTCTCCTATTTATAGTGATATTGGCTAAGGATTGGTCTATTTTATTTAATTTTTTGAAGAAACAACTCTACTTTGTTAAATTTTTATATTTTTGTTGCTGTTTTTTATTTCATTGATTTCAGCTCTGATCTTAATTATTTCCTGCCTTAGACTGGGTTTGGGATTAGATTATTCTCACTTTTATAGAGACTAAAATGGAGGATAAGCTAATTTATTTAGGGATATCTCCTGATTTTCATGTAGGTGTTCAGTTCCAAAAATCTTCCCCTTAAGAATCATTTCACGCTCTGCAGTACATGGATCCTTTTCCAAAATAGATCACATTCTGCTTCATAAAGATAATCTCAGCAAATATAAAGAAATAAAAATCATCCCATGTGTCCTTTCAGACCACAATGCTATGACACTAGTAATCAACAGCAATAATTATAACAGAAAAGAGACATATTCATAGAATATTGAATAATACCCTATTAAATGAAGAATGGATTTAAGAAGACATGAAAGAAGAAATCCAAAAATTCTTGGAAGAGAACAAAAATGAAGACACAACATATCAAAAACTCTGGGACAGCATGGAAGATTTCCTAAGGGGAAAATTCATAACACTGAGTGCCCACGTTAAAAATGAAGAGAGATCCCAAATAAATAAGCTTACGCTTCATCTCAATGTCCTTCAAAAGGAAGAACAATCTAACCCCAAAGCCAGCAAAAGAAAGGAAATAATCAATATCAGAGGTGAAATCAATGAAATTGAAAATAAAAAAACAATAAAAAGAAATGATGAAACAAAGAGCTGGTACTTTGAAAAAATAAACAAGATAGGCCCCTAGAGAATCTAACCAAAAGAAGGAGAGAAATGAGGCAAATCAACAAAACCCCCAGTGAAAAGGGAATGATCACCACCAATCCCATGGAAATCCTACAAATTATAAGATCACATTTTGAAAACCTATACTCCTCCAAATTTGATAACTTGGAAGAAATGGATAAATTTCTTGACACATACAACATCTCTAAATTGACTCAGGATGATATTGAATTCTTAAATAGCCCAATCACAGGCACTGAAATCCAGACTGCAATTAAAAGTCTACCAAAGAATAAAGCCCAGGACCTGATGTTCTCCACTGATGTTTAACACACCTTTGAGGAGCAACTGAAACCTCTTCTTATTAAGTTGTTTCAAGAAATTGAAAAGGAGGGAATGCTCCCATCCACTTTTTATGAAGCAACCATAACTCTGATACCAAAACCTGACAAGGATACATCAAGTAAAGAAAACTACAGACCAATATCCCTTATGAACTTGAATGCAAAAATCCTTAATAAAGTATTAGCAAACCATATTCAAAAACTTATAAAGAAGAAAATCCATCATGCTCAAGTGGGCTTCATCCCAGGAATGCAGGGCTGGTTCAATATACGCAAAACAATTAACATAATCCACCACTTAAACAGAATCAAGGACAAAAACCATAAGATCATCTCAATGGGTGCAAAAAAAGTCTTTGATAAAATCCAGCACCCTTTTATGTTCAAAACTCTAGAAAAAATAGGGTTCAAAGGACCATTTCTGAACTTTGTAATAGCTATATATTCTAAAACCTCAGTTAGTGTCGCTCCCCGCAGTGTTCCGGAGCAGGGAACGGGCAGAATGACCCGGACTTGGGCTGTTTCCCCAGGGGGCTGACAGGACAGGGCTGTTCCCTGGGGACCAACAGGACAGGGCTGGGAACTGGGGGCAAGGTGTCGCTCCCTGCAGCGTTCCAGAGCAGGGAGTGGGTGGAACAATCCGGACCTGGACCGTTCCCTGAGGGCTAAGTTAGGAAAGGGCTGGGAGGGGGGTGAGTGCTGGCAGACGGAACGCTGGACCTTCCTGCATCTTCTATCGCTGCTGATCTCTCCGACATCTCTGCTGCTGTTGCTGCTTCTTCTTCTCTGGTTCTATGCTTCTAAACTTTCCTTCTGACTGCTTCTTCTTCTCTGACTGCTTCTTCTTACCTGACTGCTTCTTCTTCTCTGACTGCTTCTTCTTACCTGACTGCTTCTTCTTCTCTGACTGCTTCTTCTTCTCTGACTGACTGCTTCCTCTTCTCTGACTGCTTCTTCTTCTCTGACTACTGCTTCCTTTTCTCTGGCTGCTTCCTTCCTGACTAGTCGCTACTCTATTTATCCATTACAACAACTAATAGGGGTACAGTGCAAACACATTTATTCAATTGTAATAAATGAGTGGCCAAGAAGCTTAGTCATGCGGTCAGGCTATTTGCTAATTACAAGCCAGCTGGACCACTTAGAGTTGTTTACCACCAATTCTTTTATAAGCCAGCTGGGCCTCATTTTGGAGGATCCCAAAAAGCTAGCATAATATTAAATGGAGAAAAGCTGAAAGCATTTCCACTAAAATCGGGAACAAGACAAGGCTGTCCACTCTCACCACTTTTATTCAATATTGTTCTTGAGACCCTATGTGGAGCAATTAGACAAGAGACAAAAATCAAAGAAAAACAGGAAGAGAGGAAGTCAAACTCTCTCTTTTTGCTGATGACATGGTCCTGTATTTGGAAGACCCAAAAAACTCTATCAGTATACTGCTTGAACTCATAAATAGATTTAGCAAAGTGGCAGGATACAAGAACAACATGCATAAATCAATAGCGTTCCTATACACTAATAATAATAGGAATGAAGAAGAAGTCAGGGAATCAGTCCCTTTCAAAATATCTTTGAAAAAAATAAAATCAAAGATCTCTTCAGTGAAAACTATCGGTCATTGAAGAATGAAATCCAAGATGACCTAAGAAGATGGAAAGATGTCCCATGCTCTTGGTTAGGCAGAATTAATATAATAAAATTGGCCATTCTACCGAAAGTCTTATATAGATTTAATGCTATCCCTATAAAGATACCTATGTCATTCTTTACAGACATAGAAAAAGCAATTCTCAAATTCATTTGGAACAATAAGAAACCAAGTATTGCCAAAACACGACTAAGCAAGAAAGATGAAACAGGTGGTTTTGCCATTCCAGATCTAAAACTATACTATGGAGCCATAGTATTAAAGACAGCATTGTACTGGTATCGAGATAGAAACGGAGACCAATGGAATAGAATAGAAGACCCTGAAACAATCCCTCAAATCTATAAACATCTGATTTTTGACAAAGTGGAACAAAATATTACATGGAGAAGTGACAGCCTCTTCAACAAATGGTGCTGGACAAACTGGTCGTCCACTTGCAGAAAGTTGAAATTACACCCATATCTTTCTCCTTGCATGAGAATCAAATCAAAATGGATCAAGGAGCTAGGTATTAAACCAGCTACCTTGCAACTGATGGAAGACAAATTAGGTCCAACACTTCAGCCTTTGGGAGTAGGCAAAGACTTTCTCAACATGTCTCCAAAAGTGAAGGAAGTAAAGTCAAAAATCAGTGAATGGGATGTCATAAAGCTAAAAAAAACTTTTGTACTGGCAAGGAAACAATCATAAGAATCATCAGGTTTCCTACGGAAATGGAGAGAATCATGGGCTATGATTTCTCTGACAAGGGTCTCATATCCAGAATGTATAAAATCCTCAAAAATCTCAACTACAAAAACATGAACATCCCAGTCAATAAATGGACCAAAGAGCTGAATGGAAGCTTCTCAATAGAGGACATTGATCAAGCCATTGAATACATGAGAAAGCACTCTAAATCAATAGTAATCAGAGAAATGCAGATGAAAACTACATTAAGTTATAACCTCATGCCTGTCAGAATGGCAAAAAATGAAGAAAATAAACAATAGTAGATGCTGGAGAGGCTGTGGGGAGTAGGTACATTCACATATTGTTGGTGGAATTGCAGACTGGTACAACCCCTTTGGAAAGCAGTGTGGAGAACCCTCAAAAAAACTAGGGATTAGCCCACCATATGACCCTGTTTTTCCATTCCTGGGTATTTTTCCAGGGGATTTAGAATCAGCACATTATAGTGACACAGCAATATCTATATTCATAGCAGCTCAATTTATTATTGCTAGATTATGGAAACAATGCAGATGTCCCTCACTGGATGAATGGATCCAAAAACTGTGGTACATATATACCATGGAATTTTACACAGCAATTAGAAAAAATGATATTGCATCCTTTGAAGTTAAATGGATGGCTATGGAAGAAATGATGCTGAGTGAAATCAGCATAAGCCAGAGAACCAAGGGTTGAATGTCTCCACTCATCTGTGGAGGCTGGAATTAAATCCTGGCCATTGAGAATAGTGTTCTATTATCATGTGTTAGATCCGGATAAGGTGTAATGTTATACAACCTAATACTTTTTAGATATATTGTGGGTAAGGGAAGGGAGGCATAAGGGTGGGTAATTGGGGGGCACTCCTGGGTGTAAATCTAATATCCAAAAAATGTACACATTTTATATTATTTTGTTAAAAACTTGTATGATTGTTCAAAAATAAAAGGAAAAAAAGAATATTTTCACACTGTCCCAAACGTTTCAACATGTTGTGTTTTCATTTTCAATTACTACCAATAATTTCTTGACCTTTTATATCATTTCTTTTGGATCCATTCTTCATTTAGTAGGGTATTATTCATCTTAATGCATGTATGTATTTTCTATTAACATTTTTACTGTTAATTGCTATGACAATGGCATCATGTTCTGACAGGATACATGGAATATTATCTACTTTCTTATCTTTGCTGAGATTTCCTTTATAAACTAGAATATGATCTATTTTGAAGAAGGATTCATGCACTGCTAAATACAAGGTAAACTCTGCCAATTTGGAGTAGAATATCCTACATATGTCTGTTAAGTCCATTTAATTTATTGTTTTGGGTGGATAACTCTTTATTCTTTATTTGCTGTAATAATATATCTACTAGTAACACAAGAGTATTCATGTCTCCTAGTATCAACTTGTTTGAATAAGTGGACTTATGTCATGGAAAAATGTCTCCACATATTTGGGAGCATTGGTGTTTGGAGAGTATATCTTTACTCTGGTTCTATTTTCCTGTTGCATTGTTCCCTTTACTAGGATGCAGTGGCCTTCTTTATCTCTTCTGATATAGTTTATATGTGAAATCTAGGTTGTCGGATATAAGTATTACAACTCCAGCTTGCCTTATTGGGCTGTAAACCTGGTAAATTTTTTCCATCCTTTAAACCTCTATCTGCTGATATCATTGGCTATAAGGTTGGTCTCTTGTAAGCATCATGGATTGTTTTTTTAATCCAGTCTGCTAATCTGTGTCTTTTGAGTAGTGGGTTGAGATCATTCGCTTTCAATGTTAAGATGGTTGTGTGGTTGTGATTCACAGTCATCTTGTTTTATTAGTGTGCTCTGTGCTATTTTGGTTGTCTATTGATAGCATGCACATTTATTTAATTTCCTCTGTGAGTTTTGAGGATTGTTTACATATGCTTTTGGAAGTTTGTCTTTGAGTATTTTGTAATACTAAGTATGTGTTCATGAATCCTGCACGTTTGATCTTATCATAAAATGTTCTTCTTTCCCCTTCCAAAATAAAGCTGAGTTTTGCTGAGTATAATATTATTAAATGCATGTTTTCCTCTTTCAGACATTGCAATATCTCCTTCAGGATCTTTTTACTTCAAGAATTGAGTTGAGAAGTCAGAGTTGACCTTTATTATTTTATCTCTGAATGTGATTTGACATTTCTCTTTTGCAGCTTTAATATTATTTCCTTAATTTCCCTGTTATGCATTTTGTACATGATGTATCTTGGTGAGCTTCTCTATTGAACAGGCCCATTGAAAGACCTATACACATCCTGGATGAGCATATTTGAATATTTTATAAGGGAATTTTTAAACTATTTTATTGAAAATGTTCTTTATTCCATTTGTTTGCATTTTGATTTCTTCTTGTATCACAATTACTCAGATTCTTCCTTCTGATTTTGTCCCAGATATTTTGAAATTTCTGTTACACTTTGTGAGTTTTTTTTATTTTTTGCCATCTATGCACTCAAACTTGATCAGTCTATCCTCGTTGTTAGAAATTCTTCCTTCATGAGCAGAGGTTCTCTTTTCTATAGAAGTTAGTCTATTATTGCATTCTTTCATCATTGTCCTGATATGATTGATTGCAGATTTTAGTTGTTAGTTTCTTTTTTAGTATGTCTATTTCTTAATAACAGTGGTTTTCATGTCTTGATTTATCTCTCTTAGTCCTTTCATTAAATATTTTAGTTCATTGTTTGTTGTAGTTATCAGATCATTGATAATTTCTCCTAGTATTGAATCCTAGACTTTGTCCATGTCCTCCTTGGTTCAGGATTGGGTATTTGAGTTCAATATTTTCTAGTTTGAATCCTCATTTTTAAAAAGCAATAGAGAGTGAGAAAAGAAAAGACAATAAATTTATTTTTTTTTCTTCTGGTCTTTGTTTTTCTGACATTGAATTGTGTATATGATGCTGGGGTTTGAACCTGGGTGCACACACAAGTCAGGAAGATCTTGAACCACAGAGCCACTATTCAAGCCCTTGATGCCTCATTTTTGAAGACCTTATTCTGGAGCTTTGATTTCAGATTCAAAGAATTAAGGCAGGTGTCCTGGTCCATCTTCATTGTAGCTCAAAGTGTCAGGTTAGACACCAAACTTCTGATGACTACTTTCTTCCAGAAAGTTTCTTCTGACTCAATCTTCATTTTGCTGCATATTTTTCAACTCAGCTCAAAGGCATGGGTCTGGATCATTTCAAGAATATGGGATCACCTGCTGGATTGTTGAAGTGCATTGGTAAGGGTGCATATCTGGGACCTAAGTAGCATTAATGTGATTGGTCTTCAATAATAAAGTGAAAATACTCTGTGGACTCAAACTTTTATTTGTTGGTAGCTGTTCCTTTAACTGACCTGGTTTGCTGCAGGAGTGACAGGTGTCAGATTCTCTCAAATGAATTCTTTGCATGTGTAGTTACTTTTAGAAATACTGGTGACTACTAGATCTTATTAATTATTTTAGCAAAGTGGGTGGTTACAAGATCAACATTCATATCAGTAGCTTTCCTATACTCCAGCAGTAATTCTACTGAAGAAGAAATCTGGAAATCCTTCCCATTCATCATAACTTCAAAGAGAATAAAATACTGGGGCATTAATATAACAAAGAATATAAAGGACCTCTACAATGAAAACTATAAAACATTAAAAACAGAAATTGAAGAAGACCTGAGTAGATGAAAATTCATTCCATGTTCATGGTTAGGGAGAATCAATACAATTAAAATGGCCAATAGCCCTATAGGGATTCAATGCAATCTCCATCAAGATACCAATGACATTCTTCATGGATATAGAAAAAACAATTCTCAAATTCATTTGGAATAATGGGAAACCCATAATAGCCAAAACATTAGTAAGCAAGAAAGAGGAAGCTGGAGGTGTCACAAAACCTGACCTGAAATTATACTATAGGACTATAGTAACAAAACCAGCATGGTATTAGTGTCAAAACAGACCTGGAGATCAATGGAACAGACTTGAATATACTGAGACAAACCCTCAAAGCTTTAACCATCTGATATTTGACAAATGTGACAAAAATACAGTGTGGAGGAAAGACAGCCTATTCAGCTGGATGAACTGGACACCATATGCAGATACCTAAAATTACATCCTTATCACCCTTCAGAAAATCAAATTGAAATGGATCAAATAATTAGGAATTAAATCAACAATTACACAATTTCTAGAAGAATAAATAGGATCAACACTTCATGACATAGGTGTAGGCACCACCTTCCTTAACAAGACCCACAAAGAGCAAGAATTAAAGCCAGGAATAAATAAATGGAATGCTAATAAACTCAAAATCTTCTGCACAGCTAAATAACTAGTCAAGAGTGTCAAGTGAGAATCTAAAGAATTGGAGAAAATCTTTGCTGGCTCTATCTTTGACTAATATTCTGAATATACAGAGAACTCAAAAAAACTGAACTCAAAACAACAAATAACCCAATCAATAAATGTGCTAGGAAATTAAATAGAAACTTCTCAATGGAGGAAATCCAAAAGGCCAAGAAATATATGAGAAAATGTTCCACATCGCTATTCCACCTCATTCTAGTCAGAGTAGAGAAAATGAAGAGTATGAATAATATTAAATCCTGGAGGGGTTGTGAGAAGAGAGGAACACTATCACACTGATGGTGGGAGTACAAACTTGTACAACCCCTTTGGAAAGTAGTGTGGAGGCTCATCAAAACAAACAAACAAACAAAAAACAAACAAATAAAAAAACTAGTGTTGGAACTACCTTACGACCCAGTTATTCCACTCCTGAGTTTTTCCCCAAAAGTGCTAGAATTAGCATACAACAGAGACACAGCTACATCAATGTTTAGAGCAGCTAAGTTTACAATAGCTAAACCATGGAACTAACCCAGATGTCTCTTGCTGGATGAGCGGATTAAAAAACTGTGATATGCACATGTGCGTGCACACACACACACACACACACACACACATACACACAATGGAGTTCTACTCTGCTATTAGAGAGAATGATATCATGACATTTTCATCCAAATTTATGGAGTGGGAAAAAATTATGCTGAGTGAAAAATCCCAAACTCAGAGATTTATGGACCAAATGTTTTCTCTCATATGTGGAAGCTGGAGTACAATATAATACAGGAAAGTTAGCTAAGCTTAAATAATAAGCTCAAAATAGGTGAATTTTCACATAAGCCAGGTCACCATAACTATGAAAGTAGGGTGGAGGGAGGGATGCAGGGAGGGGAAGAAGGGGTTAGGTGGGTTATCAATGCAACTGGAAGCTCTCAACTTCCATGAGAAGCCCAACTACACACAGGCAGGCAGACAAACTCAGAAATTTCAAAAGTAATACACATTTATATGCATATTCCTGGACTAGGATCAATCTAAACTTGCCTTGTTAATATCCATATATGCATGACTGTGTAACAAAGATTCTCTCCAATATATAAAACTATGTTGAATAAAGGATAAAAAAGAAAGAAAGAAAGAAAAAGAAAGAAAGAAAGAAAGAAAGATGTTAGGTGTTTTTATATTATATAAAATTGTTCCACACCCAGAAAAGTTTATTTGAAAGTCTCTAAAGTGAGGCAATTTTTAAATTTAAGGGATGTGGGTAATCAAATTGGACCCTTAACAGAGTCAGCAGGAGACTCTTCCATCAAGGGATGCCTGGCAGGAAATCACCTCACAGGACAGAGAGAAGCCTGCTATGGAATCAGAGGAACAAAAGGGCAGAATGTAAGGCTTCAGTCCAGGAATAACTGTCTCTCCAATGCTGATTTGCTTCAGGACCCAACTCTCACTCCAGAATATGTGGACCCAAACAGCAAATGGAATGGTAAATTCTCCAAAGATCTTTAAATATACTTGGAAAGAACAGAGATTTTCAGCAGGAATGCAGCTGTTCTTGTAAGCAACTAGCACTTCTGATGAAGTTAGATCTAGGAGAAGTTTGCAAGGAAAAATGAAGGAAACAGATAATTTAAGCAGTATAATTTGGACAGGATGATGGACAGATGTTTTATCCAAATATCTGTCAATGTTTGTCCCCCAAACCAATGTGGTAATGCATCCATTCCTAGTGTGAGATGGCAAGGACCTTGTGTCTGGAAGTGGCCAAAGCAGAACCTTTTCTGAATGGGTCTATTTACTAGTTCCTCTTTTTCCCCACATCCTGACTGCCTCTCTTTCTTTCTTCAATGTTTCACAAAAGATATGCAGTTTTGTTTCTTCCAAGTTTTCACAAAGGTGATAAGAAGATAAAGAAGCAGTTCAGAATATGTGGGATCTCTTATGTTCTTATTTAGGATTAGCTTAATCATGTGTGAAATGCAGAGCATTGTAATTCCAAGTTCTTAGAGCCCTGGATGTGGTAATGTAGGCTACATTTATTCCATTGTCTGTTCTTTCAAAATTTCAGAACCAATTTATGACACTTATTGTAAAATTGCTAGAATCTCCTCTGCTTTCATTTTTAAAAACATTACATTTTCTTGTCTGAAAAATGTTTTCATTGTGCAGAAGAAATCAGTTACCTAGAAACCCTCCCTAAACACAGTTCCTTGGCTAGACTTGAGCCCAGGTCCACTTCTGCTCCTTGCTGGTCCTTATCTTTCTGCTCTTCCTGAGCCCACAGCTGGTCCTGTTCCCCCTGTTGCTCCTGACTCCACAGCTGATACTGAGCCCACAGCTGATCCTGAATCCACAGCTAGTCCTCACCATAACCTTGGTTCTGTGGACTCCTGCAGGAGGGTTTGTGTCTGGGTTTACAATGCATTTAGACAACAGTATTTGGGTGCAGTAATACAAGGCAGAGTCCTCACACTTCTCAGCTGTACACTTGGCTGCTCTCTGTGTCCCTGGAGATGCTGACTCTGGACTGGACACAGGGATGTGTCTGTGCTCCCTTTAACCCAGATGACACCAATCCATTCAAGACCTTCCCTGGGTTGAGTCATACCCAGGACACATGTTATTCACCTATGAAAAGCCTGTTGCTCAGTGCAATAGGCTTAAGTTACTCAGTGCCTATGTAGGTTCCACTGTTCCCTCTCCCCATTGCAAAATGTGGTCCTTCACCTGGACACCTGGGGACAGGAAGCAACTGTGGAAAATGAAGTCACATTCCCTCATGATCTAACTCCCATTTCCAAATTTGTGAGTCACTCACCATGAACAGTGGCCCACAGGCACAGAAGGATCTGGGGAGGGGCTCTGTGTGTGCTCAGGGAACTCACCCTGAATGACAGGATGGAATAACATGTCCCACACCTGGGTAGCATTTATTCTTCAGTGTGGGGCAATTAGCCTGAGTAAAACTGAAGTCAAAGAAAGGGCTTAGGTCATGTCTGTGGCAGGTCTCTGCCTCTATGGCTGTCCTGTGGGACAGTCAGGCAAGGCCATTTTGTGCAGAGTAGAGGGACTTCCTGAAATAGAGGAGGATGCAGAGATCTATGTTTGACTCCTGTTATTAGCTTCATAGTCCACATGTGAAAGAAAATATTCCACTTATGAATTTGACCAAAATGTAAAAGTAAGGTGTAATCTAGCAGAGTTCTTTGCAAGAATTAAATAAATTAATATAAATAAATTACATAGAAAATTTCCAAATTTAGAGCAAGAAATTGATATGTATTATTGGCTTGTTTAATACCACATACACATCCTTATCACTATTATTATTATCATAGATGTGTTCTCTATGCATGTATATCCATCTAGGTCCTACCAGGGAGGAAAATTTAAGTAAGACAATAAAAAAAATTAGAAATTGTGTTGTTGTTCACAATGAGAGTGGATGTCACAGTGACCTGCACAGAGAAGTCCACCCTGGCTCTTCTGAAAGGTCCTAAACAGTGCTGAGAGCAGAAAAATGCCCATGAGGACCACATCCACCCCTGGGGACCTTCTCCTTCTCTGGCTGCTGAAGGCTTTGCTTTCTGAAGGGAGGCAGACTTAATGAGCTGCTGCTGTGCACACTTGGATTGTGGGCCATGCTGCCCTGTGGTGGACTGGTGAGCTCTCCTGAGCCTCTGTTATGTGATGAGGTCTCAAATTCTGATGGCTAATTGGCCTTAGGGAAATGATAGGAGAGCATTTCCTCCCTCAGTGGCCTTGATAACATACCTGAGATATGACATGTGTGTGTCCTAGAGTGAGTCGTGTCCTGAAATCACTGTCCATTTGTTGGGGTCTGCCCTTCACTCCATTTCATCAGCTGCCCTAGAGTGATCTTGTGAAGTTCCTTCAGGAAGGGCTGCTAGGTCATGCTTTGTTAAAGATTAGGGTGGGTTAGAATGTCTTAAGGACAGGCTGTTCCTTAGTTTTTGTCTGTACTCAAATCTGCATAACCCCCGGCAACTCCCTTAGGATTATAAAAAGAAATTTAAAGCTTGAATAAAGTGAGACAGCTTCACCTGGATCTTCTGTCTGTGTTCTTTCTCATCCCCAGCCCGTCCCTCAGGTCAGAACCTGGCCGGACCGGGATTTCCATTTTGTCTGACCCTGAGTTCTGAGGAGCAAGTCCAACCCTGTGACTAGTTGTATGTCTCCGTAAGTGCTGTCACCAGGAGTACAGAGGGCTTAGGGACACTGTGCGGCCACTGTGAGGTCACTCAGAGGAGTATGTGCGGCCTCACCCTGAACTTGTGCATACGCCCTATACAGTGGATGCTTTTCACTTTAGAAATGGGAAGAGGAGGCACAGGATCCTAAATGTGGAAAGGATCTCTAGGAATACTATGAGCGGAGAGGAAATGCAAGATATTCAGAGGGATCCAGCTTGAAACTTCCTGTGCTGATGCTTTTACATGGACCCTGTGTTCTGAGACTCTGAATGGCCCTGGGCAGGTAGGGGGCTGTCAAACTACAGAGTAAACAAATAAAAACATTACTCAGAAACTTCAGAAAAAAATAAAATCACAACTCAAGCAAGATTTCTTATTCCTGAAATGAGTAAGATAGAGAGGAAGCCACAGCACCCAACAGGAAAGTAGTCTCCACCTCCCTCTGCACCTGCTCCTGGGCTGAACCTGAGATCCACATATGCTGAGCATCACCTGGTGGCCCTCAGTGCCACTGTTGGGTGGTTTGTGTCTGGGCTCAACTGAGGTCCCCTCACTGTGTCTGTGCACGGTAATAGGTGGCCCTATCAGGAGACCCAAGATGGTGATCTGAAGAGAAAAGTCTTCCCATGCACCTCCTTGAATGATCAGGAAATCTCCAGCTTTTCTCCAGTATTTTGAGGTGTGTTTGGGGGATTAGCAATATGAATCACCAGTCCTAATCTTCTCAGTGATTCTGAGGATCAGAGACTTAGGAGTGGCAAGGGGAATTCTGTTCTTTTCCATCCCGGCAGAGAAGTGGCAGTGGCAGGGGATGCTCCCTCTTGTTTACATACTGCTGGTGACTGGGGTGAGGGGACCCTCCTCCTGCGATCACGTCGGCACAGAAAACCCACAGTAATTTAAAGAAAGTGTTCTTGCAAAATCTCATCCCAGGCCTTTTCACTGTCTGGTGGCAAGATCAGTGTCTGGAAACTGCCTGCATAGGGACACAGAGCAACAGACTGTGCTGAAGAAGCAGATGCGGGAGCTGCAAGGGCATGGGAGCTGAGCATCCATCCTTTAACCCCTTGTTGGATTTCATACTCTCTGCCTGAACAGGGAAAAACCTCCTTAGGATTGCAAAGCAAGCTCTTAAGAGTGTGTCTGGAGCCAGCCTAGAACACAGGCTGAATTGGGAGCAGGCTGGGCTCAGGCCTGGAAGCAGGTGCAGGAGCTGCGAGTGCGAGGGAGCAGAGCATCCATCGTCACACTCACTGTCCTGGACCTGCCCTCCATAGATCTGCAAAATTGTCTCATAAAACTGTGCTTGGAGCCAGCAGCAGATCACAGGCTGATTCAGGAGCAGAAGGCTTGGCCCAGGACCTGAATTCTTTTCTCATAAGGGGTTTGGGTCAGTGGAGTAACCAGTATCATTGCTCACAGCTAACCACTCCCACCATAGACAGAAAAACATTCCATGTTATGCACGCATACGCAAAGATCTGCTGGCTCCACCTCTAAGAGCACAGGGGTCAATTTCGACAACTACCAGCAGATGGAGCTTTCATAACATAATGACTTCTGAATTTCAGGTGCCCTGAAAGCACCAACTAA
>PVKS010037325.1:0-18726 GCA_004027875.1 Aplodontia rufa | reverse complement strand
CGAGATACCCATTTAACGCATGAGTTCTTCTGGGGGAAACTGCAACAGGTGAAACCCAAGGTGGTCATCCATGTTTTGGCATTACCCCTGAATAACAAAGTATATATACATTGGTTACCGATGGTTTGATAATGTTTCCCCCTCAACTGTATCTCTATATACATCTAATAAAAAAAATTGGTGTTGCCTTTGGAGTTTAAATGGCTTTCTTAAAAAAAGATTAAACTTGCTTATATCTATTACAAGGCCTTCAACTTTTTTTTTCAGGGCTGATGACCAAACTCCGGGCCTTGTGCGTGCTAGGCAAGTGCTCTGCCACTGAGCTAAATCCCCAACCCCAGGCATTCAATTTTTAATGGGTATCTTCTATTTCCAACTGCAGATATTTTTCTATTAAGCAGGTAATTAAAGAGAATGTTGCACTTTTCAAAGCTACACTCCTCCTTGTCTTTCTTGTTACCAACAATCATTCTGAGACCCAAGTCTTATTTTTTTAAAGGGATTTGTAAAATCTCTTGAATAGCAGTCAACTCTTCTTTCCTTCACTCTTGCCCTTCTCCAAAATATTTTAAAAATGCAAGAGCATCACTATGTGGAAAAGAAGAATAAAATGAGCAGTGTCAGACCATACTGAAGAAAGTATACAAACACTTTTACATTTCCTAGGGATGCCAGTGGCAGTTGGCTTCATTTTATGTATGTGTCTTTAATTAAGTGTCAGAACTACCTTCCTTTCTAACTCTGACTAGTTCTATGATAATTGTCCAGCATGACTGGCATGGCAACCTTCTTTAAAATGCCAACAGAAGTGAATTATTGTGGGTAGACAATGCTGATTGCAAAACCTCTGTTCTTATAACTAAATCAGCTCATGAAACAATTCTTACAAGGGAAAAAAAATTCTACCTCTTAAATATTTTAAAAATTTTCTCAAATCAACTGTTCTGATGTGCACCTAATCCATACCTAAGGCAGTTACAGGCATCATTTATATTTATTCTTCCATTTACTTATTTATTCTCCATTTCTACCAGCAAATTTTCATTCACTATTATAAGTACAATATTGAATATTCTAAATGGAATAAATACAGAGGTTCAAACACATAAAAATATGGAATCAAAATGTTTTGTTTCTAAATTCAACAGAAAGCTTTGGAATCAGTTCTCAGCCCCAAACCAATATTAGTTACCTCATTTAATGCTCATGATACCTAACTAGCTAATTATTATTAATGCCTTCATGTTTTTAGACAGGGAAACCTGAGGTTCAGCAATAGTGAGTAAACTTAAGCTGTGACAAAGCAGATTCAAAACTACACCCATTTCACTATAAACTCTGTGCTCTTAAGCAATAGGTTAAGATTGTTGGGAAATCTTCAGATGTTCATATGAGCAACATGATTTTCAATTGGCTCTCACTCTAGAGGCCTCTTTCATAAATTTTTTTACCCCCAAGGTTTGATTTTGTTGCCTTTGTTTAGAACAGGCCTTTGGCAGGCCTGAATCCGTCCCCAATTGTTATGGTTTAGATATGAGG
Organism: Aplodontia rufa; assembly: GCA_004027875.1. Lineage (NCBI taxonomy): Eukaryota > Metazoa > Chordata > Mammalia > Rodentia > Aplodontiidae > Aplodontia > Aplodontia rufa. The sequence continues at coordinate 17,187 of PVKS010037325.1, read as the reverse complement.
TAGCTCCCAAAAGCACATGTGTGAGACAATACAAGAAATGTTTAGAGGTGAAATCATTAGATTATGAGAGTTATAATCTCATCAGTGGATTGATCCACCGACATAGATTAACTGTGTAATAACTACAGGTAGGTAGGATGTGGCTGAAAAAAGTAGATCACTGGTGATTTACTTTGGGGGTTTATATTTTGTCTGAGGTGAGTGTAACTCTTTCTGCTTCCTGATTACTGTGTCTTGAGTTGCTTTCCTCCACCATGCCCTTCAGCCATGATATTTTGCCAAGCCTTGGATCCACAGCAATGAAGTCAACTGACCACAGACCAAACCTCTGAAACCATGAGCCAGAATATACTCTTATTCCTCTAAGTTATTCTTGTCAGGTCTTTTGGTTCCAGTGACTAAACTACCAACTCTCTATAGTGACAGACACCCAGAACAACACATAGGTCTCTAACAATAGCTAAACAGCAGTCTGTTCTCCTGAAAGCCCATAAATTTCTTCTGAGAAAATTGTATTGAGAAAGATGTACCTATATCCAGTTACTCAGGAGACATTCCTTCTAGACATGGATTACTTGTCCTCATATTAAAACCTAGGGGAAAAGAAGGCTAACTGAAACACTGAAACACAGCAAAGGCAAGAATCACTTTGCAAATATTTTAAAAGGATCAGAATTCTCATGATCTAGATTTCAATACATATCAACTTCCGGTTTGGGAATAAATCTCAACCTTCAAGTGCCCTATACTGGCAGCCTGATCCTGGAGCAGACAAGAGCAGAAGAGAACCCACAGAGTTATTACCACTTTGCTGCACACTGGTCTCAGGCAGACCTATTTTTCACCTTGGTTAGGCTTCAATAATTCATCACAAAGAGTTTTCTTAGCTCCTTAGCTTCAAAACAAGCTGACAGCTGGGATCTTACAGGTATTCATTGTGGTCTAAGAGAAATTCATTATAAAAGGCCTCTCTTCATAGAGCAGGACAAATTATTTATTAATTGCTGTCTCTCAAGCAAGTTTCTTTTCCCAATCTGGAGAAAGATAATAGTTCTCCTAAGAAGAAATTTTAAATTAACAGAATAGAGCTGCTCAGGCCTGAACAGAGAGTCTCTATGCCTTTTGGCTCTATCCTTGCTTGTGTAAATTCCATCACTGAAGGAATGGTGGGAGATAGGTACAAGGGTGCCCCCAAGAGCTCTAGTCCCAGACATTGGAGTATTCCCTATCCATTAGGTTCTCTAGAAAGTGCTGGATAGATCCTAATTCCATTTACCCTTCAGGACTTCACATAGATGGCTAGTGGCCAATCTCTCTTTTCCCGGAGAAAGGTTCCAGCAACCATGAAAAGAGGAGCTAGAACTACCATAAAAGCGAATTTACTCGCTTTTATGGTAGTAAATTTTTTATTGTTATTTGCTTGGTATTGATCTAAAAGGGCAATGCTGATTTTAAAGAAAAACTCTAAGAAGGCCTTTGTCTCAGAAAGACATCTGATTCATCACAAAGGATTTCCCTTTTTGTTCCCCAATGAGTCATCTGGAAGACACTTTAGTAAAATTGATGAGAAGACATTTTTGCTATAAAACACTATTACTCAAGACTTCCGATTTCTCAAAAGTCAAGAGATGCAGATTTAAAAATAAAAACAATTAATTCATCCATTCCTTTAAATTTTAGCATACATAAAGAGACAACATCACAATTGACTGCTATTTATTACATGCTTTTGTTAAACAAATATCACCCTAGAAAAATCCTTGGCTTAGTCTCTAAGGGCATATTTGCTCACCTGCATTTGTAGAAATGCAAAAACATCATGGGAAGTTGTGTGCTTCTTTCATAAAATGAAAACTGTGCCAGAAACACAGGCATGATTCAGATGACCAGTAAGGGTCTTTTCAGCTTCCTCATCCAATGAAAACAGCCTTGCATATTTATCAAAGACTCCAGTAGGAAATCGCATTTGAATTGATGAAGCAAGAAGCACAGGGACAAGCAAAATGACAAAGTGCTATTCTTAAACAAGCAAGCAAAGGTCTTATTTAAAGAACATGATTTAAAAACAGAAATGGGTATTTTAACAAATACACACTATGCTATCATTTCAAAAATCAATAATATTCTGCCACTTTGGGTGTGTTTCAAAATACACAAATCCCTGGCCACACCAGACTGGTTTCCTGATGAACAACTTCACAAAATCGTACTGTTTTGTCTTCTTGCTTTGCGGCCAAGTAGTGACAAGCATGTAAGAGAACATGCTGGTCTTTTGTGGGTATTCAGACCCTTTTCACCAAGGAAGTGTAAACATTCTTGAGGTTTTACTCAACTTTTCTTCCCATAAAATCCCCTCCCTCACCCCTCACCCTATTTTTAATCCCAATTGTATCCTACCTAGATGATATGCAAAGCTATAAAGTCCCACCTCAAACTCCATCCTACAAGTATCCTTCTTATACCTGATTCTACTCTTGGAGCTCCAAAAACTTTCTTCCTGTATTAAATCTAAATATTTACAGTGTACAACTGAGTTCAACCAGAACTTCACCCTTTGTTAGGCCTTAATACACATAAAGTTTCTGGTTCCAAAAAGTAAAATAATAATAATAACTTTTTTTGTTTTTTAAGAGAGAAGGACAGTGAGAGAGACAGAGAAAAAGAGAAACAACTTTATTGAGTTTTTCACATGGCCTTTGTTGCTCGACCACTTAGTTGTGTACGTGGTGCTGGGGTTTGAACCCAGGTCCTCGTGCTTGCCAGGCAAGCGCCGAAACCGCTGAGCCACCACTTCAGCCCCAAATAATACCTTTTAAAAAAATAATTATTATTATCAGCTTCTAAAAGTTCAAAATTATGCCTAAGATTTTATATAAAGTCAAATATGTCTTTGCCTGAGGATCAAAAAGGAGAACTCAAAGGCCAGGTTTTTCGGATAGACTAATGAATGGCCTTGTTTCAACAGTGGCTCTTTATTTTGGGGGGCTAGTGTCACTTTTTGGGCTAATGTCACTTGGTCTACTTGAAATGCATAACTAATGAGAAGTATTAACTTGTTACCTACCACCCAGTATTTATTCATCACGGTTTTTTAAATGCTTTGATATTCATTAGCTGGTACTGCAGTAAATTTGGATTTGTTTCAATAATTTACAAATTTACCCTGCATTACACCAAAAGACTAAAGAAACTGAGCGATCCACTCTGCATTCCCAACTACCTTCAGGTTGCCTCTTACTGACTGCTCAAGTGTAGAAAAAGCATAGTTTATGAAGAGAACACTTTACATCTCACTACTTCTCACCAAATAGAAAGGAGTTTGCTTTCCTATATTTCAAAGGAACTCTTTCTCTGGGAAATGTTGAAAACTCACAGATCTCACCAGGAGAAAGACTTATTTTGGACTTAGTCTTGAAGCAGGACTACTGTGAGGCAGTAATTGCCAGAATTCCAGAAGGTGCTAAGACTGCTGAATATTTCCAATGTAGTTGGAACAAGAAAGAGGGTATTTCAGTATTGAGGGGTGGGAATGGTAAAAGAACAAAAGTAGAAAGGTTGTGGGAAAGGGACCTCTTTTAAATAGGAATATGCATAATAAACCTTGTGAATTGATTTCCCACTCATTTAATTCCTAGTAATAGAAATCAACAGACGTGTAATTAAAAAGTTCATTCCCTATCCCCACTGGATCCAAGAATCTCTTGAAGTGTAAGCACTTGGAGCTACTGAATGAGCAGCTACAATGTTGGACATTGTGCTCCACGCATATGGGCTCTTAATATGTTTAAATCACAAGATGAAGGGAGAGATATCTGCTCCAATCCCCAGTGCCCTTCTGGTCAATGATTAATACTGACTAGGCAGGACTGCCATAGGTATTGCCATAAACAGGACCAAAGTAAAATAAATCAGTGTTATCCTTCTGAATTCACACATCTTCTGCTCTTTAGAAGACCTGAATCAAAGGTGCCCCCAAGTAAAAGCAACTCATTTTTCACAGGAAAAAGTACTAATCACCATGTCCTAGGACAACAGAGTTATGTGGTAAATTGATTTTGATAATTTTAAAGTATTTTTGAAGGAGAAATTGGATTTGTATGAAAAGGGGGGAAAGTTATTATAAGTTAAGAAGAATTTTGGGGGGTTTTGGTAGGGATTTTGTTTGCTTTGATTTTTAAATAAAAACTAATTTATGAATACAAGTTTCTGAGTCAGAAGAAACAAAATGTTGACAGTTTAGAGATGACTCCTGACACCTTTCTTGACACCTTGGAAGGGTCCCTGTTCTGGGTGGCATGGAGTCACCTTCTCTTAGGCAATGAGAATCCAGAGAACCAGGAAGCACTGAGAAAAGTTCAAAGACATGAAAATGGCAGCCCTCACATTAAGTATTTCATGGGAAAGCTGGACTATGCCGGGCACTGGATTTCATAAAACCTCTCTTGATGGCCACTCAGAGCCATGGGATACCAACTAAAAGAGCTGGGATGGAGTTCAAGTCCTTCATTACCAATTTTATATGTTTGCCTTTCTATATAAAAGTGGAATAAGACCATGTTGCTAAGAACACAGCAAGATAGCAGAAAAATACTCAGTTACTAACAAGTGCTCCATCCTGGAGTCTTTCTCAAACAATCCATCTATCACAGAAAAACTATTAAATTTATTTTTATTTTTTAAAGAGAGAGAAAGTCACTTTTATTTATTTTTTTTTCACCTCGTCTTTTTTTTTTTTCTTCCAACATTTAGTTGTGTATGTGATGCTGGGGTTTGAGCCAGGGTCCTCACACATGCCAGGCAACCACTATACCACTGAGCCACCTCTCCAGCCCAAGAACTATTGACTTTAATTCTAAATTCCTGTCAATACCAAGCATAATACAGAACATGCCAGTGAGTGAAGTGTAGTTTCTGCACTAACAGTCTTTTTTTTTTTTTTAAGAGAGAGAGAGAGAGACAGAAAGAATCAATTTTTATTGAGTCTTTCAAGTGGTTGACGCTTGGTTGTGTACGTGCGTGCTGGGGTTTGAACCCATGTACTCGCGTAGGCCAGGCAAGCGCCGTAACTGCAGAGCCACTGCTCCAGCCCCAGTTAGACAGTCTTTTACACACAATGTGCAGAAAAAATCATAGTCAAAGAAAGCCCATTAACCCACAAAGAGGTTTTTATACAAGCCACTAACCTTCATCAGAAAAAACAATTTCAACTCTTATATCTTCACTTTCAAATGGCTCTGAGGAATGTCATTTAGGAAAAGAAATAAAAGAAAAGGAACAATTTGACTAAACCAATAAGGATTGATTTTATTTGGGGTTCAATTTTCATAAAACATGTCCCCAATAATCAAAATCCTATAATCCTCAAGTGCTTATAAAATGATTAAAATCAGAGAAAAAGCTGGTCTTTCTGTGCTCATTATGCAAAATGAGCCTTTCATTTTCCTTTAAGACTATATACATCATCAAATTTATTTTAGTACTTTTCCTTCTAAGTTTTTAATCTTAAACACTCATTCTTAAACTCTTTCAGAATTTATATAAAAGCATTCTATTTTTATCTTTCTATTTTTATATTTTATTGGGCCATCTATGTTATCAAATGTATCTCGTAATTGGGTTCCTTACCTTCCCCTTACTTCAACCTGTCCCTGAATATAATTAAACTCAATTCACAGTCTGACTAAACACCATTTTTTTTTATTTCATCATGATCTTCCCAACCCCTTTGTCCTATTATCTTGACTCTGCAGTTTTTAGTTTTTCTTTCTTTAACATCTCTTGTTTTCCTCATTGAAGCAGAGGAAAGACCAGTAATCACAATATAATCCCTTGTCACCCAGTTTTTTTCCTGCATCAACTAAATGCTGAAAGTCTGTTGTTACTTTTCTGGATTGTACTATGACTTATTAGAGATACCTATCCATTTATCCTAATTTGGAGTTTCTGTAAGATAATATAAATCCAATAGATCCAACTGTGCTCTGTAAGTCACACTTTTCCAGTGGATGTGCATATCTAAAGGTATTTCAATTTCCATGTTGACTTACGGGATTTGGCACCACCCTATAGAAATCTAAGAATTCTATCATTTAATGAATGTGCTAGTTTTTAGACTGATGCTTCAAATTTGGGGACAATCATATGTGTTTCCATTAGTTATCTCCTTGTACCTAACCTATATTTCAGATTTCACACAGAGCAGAAAGAGTCCTTGAAAGACAAATTAAGGCAGGAGTTTAAGACGGACCAGCCCTTTTTTCTGAAAGACACTATGGAGAAGATAAAACAAGGCCTTTCCTCAACTCCTTTGTTGTTCCTTTAGAGAGAAATCCTAACTTGAAAAAAAGTCAGAAGGATGTGTCAATGTATACTTCACTCCTATTACTTGGTGCACAGAGAGGCAAGCCACAGGGAACCTGAGGCCACATGAGAGGCAACTCTGACCCTAGAAACGGAATTCTATGTGGCACAAGGTCAGCAAAACAGCCTATGGGTGGCCACCACCTGCAAGAGTATAACTCTATGCAAAGAGTCTAAATAGAAACCACATTCTCCAGAAACTAATTGGAGAGGGTTTGTCTTGGATTGGACCAGATTGCATTTGGGCAGAGAAGAATAGCCGTACCTGACAGAAAGTGACTACAATGCCAAATGCAGACTTTACATAAAGCTCAAAATTTCAGAATAAAGTCAAATGTATAAGAAAGACCCCAAAATAATGGAACGTTAACCTTCACTATTATAAAAAATGTGTGTTTGCTCCCATCACTTAAAGCCAATTTAACTGGCATTGGTAATCGCTTCACTATAATTACACAAAATTACTAAAAAGTTTAGTTAGCTTTCTTTACAGAAACTTCTGTAACCTTCTGTAGATACCTCAAAATAACTGTGAAATGATACTTCCTTTAGGGGGTGAATGTTTTAGATCATACACATATATCACAGTTCAGCGTACAGACTGTGATCATCCAGACCTGAGTTAATTCTTGGCTTTCATGTAATCAACAGTTTGACCTTCAATAACTAAAATAATCCTTGTGAACGTTGATTCAATTAACTATAAAATGTCAATGATGGGGCTGGAGCGGTGGCTCAGATGTTACAGCACTTGCCCAGCATGCATAAGTACATAGGTTCAAACCCCAGCACCCATGAACACAACTATGTGTCAGAGCAATGAAAGCCATGCGAAAAACTCAATAGAAATTTACTCTGTCCGACTGTCTCTCCCTCTCTGTTGTTCTCTCTTAAAAAAATATCAATGATAACAATATTGCCTATGCCATGGAATTACTTTGAGAATTAAAATAGTGAACGGATAGCATACAGTAAGAAGTTATTAAAGGTTAGCTGCTAGTGGTGGGGAAAGAGCTGTAGCTTCAGAAGGATAAAGAAGGGCCAACACATTTGAAAGACCAAAATGGCAAAAACATAATGGAGCTCTATACAGCTGTCCTCAGTATACATTTGTGTGGGGCAAAAAGACAATCTGTTCCCAACAGATACACTGATGTTAGGAAAACAAAAGTGAATTAGCATCTTATCATGGGTAGGTTCACTATAATGGCTTTCAAGTAAAATCTATAATTAGGGTGGCTGCACTTCCATTAGTCATCTCTCTGGGGACAGTCAGTGAGCTGTTGATTTCATGCCTCTTCATTGATTGACCTTTGAGACAAAAGCAAGTGTTCTAGGAATTTGTGCATTATAATTCCAGATCTTCTACCACAATTTCTCAAAGAGTGTATCTGAAAATTTACTGTGTGTGTGTAAGCTCATGAGCGTGCTTCTGAGATGGTAATTTATAACTACTCACTCAGGTCCATAAAGAGATGGTTAAGTGGTGGGCATGGTGGCTCATGCCTGTAATCCCAGCAACTCAGGAGGCTGAGGAATGATGATTTCAAACTTAAAGCCAGACTCAGCAATTTAGCAAAGCCCTACTCAGCTTGTGAGATCCTGTCTCAAAATAAAAATAAATGAATAAAAATGGCAGAGGATATTGCTCAGTGATTAAGCACCTCTGAGTTCAATCCCCAGTACAAAAAAAAAAAGAAGTTTGATGGTTGACTGACACAATACATTAATCATATTTAGTACACTGTCATTTTGGTTCTGAAAAAATGAAATTATAAGTTAAATAATCATTCCAGATAATAATTTTAACCAGTTATATTTAGAAAGTTCAAAAGAAGTTGCTGTGATACAGTTGACCCAATTATCTTTTACAAAATCCCTTCAATGAGACATCCATTTTAATATAAGGTATATGGCTATCAAGTATACATATTGATTTCCTAAATACCTAGCTTTCTGAATGTCTAGATTAGAATTTAAAATGTGGTATTTCACTTTGAGTAGTCAAATATAATTCCAAAGCCAGGAATTAAAAATCACAGCTATTTCCCAAAGAAACTGAAACTAGTAAAATTTATCAATTTCAGTTTTTAATTTCTAATTTCTGCCATTCTAATATTTGATAAAATCTGAACATTCCTCTCCAAATTTAGGGATCTGAGTTGCTTCCATTAAAATTTTCCCAAAAAAGTACAAAGGAATCATACATTAGGGCCCATGTTCTATCACATGGATTTATGTGATATAACCATAAAAATGCAAATTAAAGCACTCACGGACAGAAACTGAAATCATCACCAAGAATGAAACTACAATGGCATAAATGTATCAGAGGATTTCAGAAGGATCAAGTGTTGTTTGGGGGGAAAAAAAGTAAAACAATTTTGAAATATACAAAACAAGGAAGTTACTTGTCAAGTAAAATCCTGAAAGAAAAATAATAATAATAATAATAATGTGAGTACATTAAAACATCTAACAGCATTGTTCATACTCTCTTGTCACCTTTTTCAAGGTTAATAGAGAAGAGGCACAAGTGCTTCCTTACATATTTTCCATTTTGTGGCTTGCCACATTCAGAAAGAAAGTGATCTTTTCCACAGGCAGTTCTGAATTAAAAAGAAACAAAGCAGGAAACACCTTTTGTATTAACTGATGCTGTTCTCTGTACTGCTTTCCAACATACAAGAAAAAAGGAGAGGTAGGCCAATTCATATAACACTGGGACTGAATTTTAAATGTCAACTTAGCCAAACAAGTTAAAACCAGATATCTAAACATTGATGTCCTAAAGTTCTTATTCACTTAAAAGAAATTCTAAAAATTACTGTGTGATTGAATGACTGGGTTTCTAAGTTCCAAGAAGAACACTGCCCTCCTAAAATGCAATACCTAGACAATTCAATTACTAAAAAGGAAACCAAAATTCACTTATATTATACTTTTAAAAAAATAACTTGATTGTATAACTGAGAAATAGAAGTGGCTGACATTCTAAGTTACTTCCCCATGCATGCACAGAATGCTGGTTTTATGACCTTTGCTCCTGTCTAGAGATAATTAGTAATGCCAGCTCTTCTGCTCTTACAGAAAATGAGAACCAAGAACAGTACTAACATCATACAAGAAATTAGATATCCTCAAAGAATTGATAAACGCTAATAAACTTGTATTTCTAGCATGTTATAGGAGAATTTTCAACTTCCGTTGTAATACGGAAACAGCATTGGGACGTCTAACTGTTTCTTATTCTTCGCTTCTTTTCCTTGCCCAAAATGCAGCAATGAAAACCAGCAAATGGTATCTCACTCTTGTGTACCCAAGATGTATTGAGTAGTGAAAAAGACCCTTAAAAGCCTATTTTCTGGTTCTGGCCCTACCATTCTCATGCCAACCAACATTAAATAAATAATTTACCCTACTGTTCAACTCAAATCATATTGATTAAGTCTGCAGGATCCCCACAGGTGAGCAATGTTTTGCCTCAAATCCCTCCCACCTCCCAATCAGAAACGTGAATAAGGCCATTGGAACAGCAGTTTCGGTGGAAACTCTTTGAGAGTTTTCCAAAAGTAAAGTCACCTACAGCAGCAATTGGGTGATCCCAAAAGACCCCACGAGGGTGGTGATTACATGTAGAGAAAAACAGTCAACGGGCATCTCCTTCTGATGAGCTTGGTGACTGAGTCTTGGTCCATCACTGTGACACAAGAGAGTAAGATCCCAGATTGAAAAAGGGCACTATACGAGAACTTCTTTCCCCAAAATATGTATCCTGCTAACAATATTACTCTTCAGCTGGGACTCTAAGTAATTTTTTCCTAGTTTTGTATAGTGAATAAATCCACTGCACCTCAAAGATGCTCTTGTTCTGAGGAGCTGGATCTTGCTAGGGTTGGCTGCTAACGAGGAACCAATCAGTGCTGCTACACAGTACTTGCTTCACTTCAGATCTGCCTGGAAAGGTGATGCTCCGTCTTCCCTCCAAGAGGCTAATTCCTCTGGTGATGCAGTTATTTTCTGGAGGTAAATAGCAGCCTCAACTGCTCATTCATTCACAGAACTTATAGGAGCTTCTTATGCTCTTTATAACAATGTCATCTGCCCACCTGGGGTTCTTATCTTCCAGGAACTATACAATGGGATCCTTAAGGCCAGCAATGCTGCCCAAAGTCAATGGAATGTACCAAACCTGAAAACTCTGGTTAAAGAAAAGGAGCATTATTAACTTCTGTCCTCTTTACCTGGGAAATGGGAAATCTAAAGCAGTGCACACAGGAAGTTCATGTAGAACAACAACACCTTCCTTGATAAGGAGCAATGTTAATACATTAGCTAGAAAAAGCAAATATATCAGGTGTTCTCTCCTAGATACCAAAATCTCTTCTAGACGCTTCAGGAAATTCTTCCCAATTGACTCCTCTCTCATTCACTCTGCTCAATATGAAGATCCACCAATTTTTTTTCCACACTGTAGCAGATTCTTCTTCCAAAATGCATGTGTTATCAGGCAATCTCAACCTCCTACCAGCTCTCAAATATTTCAGTGCTCTTAGTGTTCTTAGTTAATAACTAAAAATTTTCAAATGGCTGTGCAGATCCAGAGGAGTTGGCCCCTGGCCACCTCTCCCTTTCATCATGTGCCCCTTTCTCCTTTATTCATTCTTTTTCACCTGCGCTTACCTCCTATCACTTTCTTGAATGCATTATGCTCTTTCCTGCCTCAAGCCTGGGACTGGCAAGTTCCTCCCTGAGCATGCATCTGCAGGTTCTTCAGATTTCAGCTGCAACATCTCTTCTTCGAGGAAAGGTGTCTGGACTGCTCTTATTAGTCCAAATCTCCATGTCAATTAGCTCTCATTATTCATGTCATGTGCCATTACTGGATTGCTGTTTCTGTACTAAGAAGCAAGCTCCAAAACACAAGGACCACATCTTTGTTTTGTTTTACTCAGTCTTATATGCCCAGTAACCAGCGCAGAGCCAGGCACATGAATGTGCTGCCTGAACAAATGCACAAATTAATAACTGAGCAATGAGTCGAGTGCAGTAGCGCATGCCTGTAATCCCAGCAGCTAAAGAGGCTGAGACAGGAGGATCACAAGTTCAAAGCCAGCCTCAGCAACTTAGCAAGGCCATAAGAAACTTGGTGAGATCCTGTTTCAAAATATTGAAAAGGGCTGGGGATGTTGCTCAGTAGTTAAACACCTCTGGGTTCAATCCCAGGTACCAGAAATAAAATAATAAATGAGCAATAGATTAATAAACATACATTCTGGTCCTCGTATAATATCTATTCTGGAGGAGAAATTGTGATAGAGAGGAGGGGAAGAAGAAATGACCAGAAGGCTCCCCAGAAGATTTGATGTCAGACACTGGAATGTTGGGTTAATCAGGTAAGGAAAGGAAGAGGGGGCTGGAGAGTTGGCTCAGCAGTAGAGAATTTTGCCTGGCATGCAAGAAGACTCAGGTTCAATCCCCAGCACCACATACACAAGTGAGTGGAAGACAAACAAAAATAAGATGAAAAATTAAAAATTAACACGCATGCATTCTCTCTCAGAAAAAAAGAAGTAAAAGGAAGGAAGGAAGGAAGGTAGGTAGAGGTAAGACTTCCTGGAAGCTGTCCATGGGTAAGAAGGTAAGAGAATGTATTCCGCAAGTCATGCCAGTAGTCACACATAGCTGAACCTAAGCGGCTCACTGCATAGGATAACCCCACAGGTGTTTTAGTTGAATCTAAACTTTCTTCCTACCCTAATGTACACAACAATATATGTGGAAGATGTGACATATGGACCCTCAATATTAAAACAGAGACGCAGTGACATTTAAGGGGTAGTGGGTCATAGCACCCTAATATATACCTCTCTTGGTTAGTGATATAAACAAAACTATGCTTAAGATCATAGTGATGATTTTTCCCTATCTCCCAATTACATTTACTGCTACTTTCAGAGAAATCTGGAACAATTATATGCCCATATTTACAGATGAGTAACTGGAGGCAGATACTTACTAATATCTTCCAAACAATGAACTCTAGAGCCATGAGAATGCTCTGTGTTTTCAGTATTCAAAAGAGTCATGAACCTTAGGTATCTCCCCCAAGTTGCTAGTTTGAACATCTATATCTGTGCCATTGCTACTGTTTTAAGTACCAGGGATGCTGAGTGATATGAATGTGCTTATGATCAGATGGATGGAGCAGGAACCAACAAAAAGAAGTGCAAAACCCGTGACTCCTGGAGACCTATTTAAGCCCTGGGACCTCCACCTCTATCTATTCCCCCGTGACTCCAGCTATGAGCAAGGACCTGGGGGAAGATCCGGAGGCAGATGTTTAGAGGAAGAAGTAAAGGAGTAACTGCATACACAGCAGACAACTCTCCACCCTATATGGATAAGGAGGACGACAGCGCCCCAAAGTCACCCCCAATTCCCCTTAGGGCCTGCACAGCTTTCAGTGGACTCTGTTTAGCCTCATCCCAAGGACACGTTCACATCCCTGTTGTCAGAGCTGCCAATTCCAGCTGAGGCTCAGCTGTTTTCATGTCATCCTAGGGGCTGCCTATTTGAAGTCCTTCTCTGAGGGAGCATATTCGGTTGTAGCATGGACAAAAAGCAAGTGAAATTACTTTAAAAGCTGATATTATTTTTAAAGGGCAAATCAATTTGCAAAACTGAATTCAATGGAAAAGTCATGGAAAAGTCATTAAAAAGTCATTAAAAAGTCATGGAAGGGCCAAAGCTTGTGTTTAGGTATATCATTTAGTTGCCTAAATTAATTTAAGTTCAAAACCAATGACTTTTTGTCTCCGAATAAATAATTTATAAGAAAAAGAACAAATATCAAAAAGAGTGAATGTTAGACATTCTGTCACAATGTAGCATCAGGTTGTAGAGAACATCACCAGTCTATCAGTTTGAATATTCTTTTATCTTTCCTTTTTTTGTAATAATTATCAAGCATGAGTTTTACAAAGACTGTGCACTTTGAAAGTAATCATGGGAGATTTTTATCTGGTGTAAGAATAAATGTAAGTAAACAGAAAAAGAAACATTTCCTGACCCTTCACCCCCAATTTTACTCCTGGCACACACGAATAAAAAGAGATCTGCTAGCTATTATAAGTTAGAACATCTTTTAAATTCTAAATCAAATCAGTATTTTTTAAAATAAACATTTTTAAATATTTACTTTCATCTAAGCACAATTTCAAGGTTATTTACACTCCAAACCCAAGCAAGAGTTGAAACACAACTTTAGTATGTCTTACATGTGGAGATCATGAGGCCTCTTAGCTTGGGAAACGCCAAATCTGATAAGAGGTTGCTGTCATCCTGGCTCACATCCTTATGAAATGAGGTACCTGATTTTTCTTCTTCTAATGGCGGGGTGAAATGTCAGACTTTTAGTTAAGAAATCTTGAAGGTAAAATCTCTTACCTGAAATGACTTTGCCAGATTACTGAGAGATGGTAATGATGCATCAGATTATAATATGACAAGAGATCATTGTGGGCCCAGGACTTTTTACAAGGATGATTTGCCCATCAAGAGAAAAAGAAGGAGAAAGCCTCTGTGGGTTTCAAAGGCCTCATTTCAGGTTTCTCCCAAATCTAGGCTTTCCCTGTGCCTTCTATCCTTCATCACATCTTCATATGTGGAAGACGATGCTTCCAGCGGACTGCACTGTGGCAGTTGTGATGACTACTTCATTGGAAACAAACTTTCCTGGGAGAATTAGAGATAAATTTCATTGTTTTATTATTTTGGTTCCTCCTTCTCAAGTTTAAGTTCCATCTACAAGAAAAAAATTTTAATTAAAAATAAATTAACTAATGAATTCTGAAAACTGCTTCCCCTCTGGGAATGTGTGTATCCCCTAGTCAGCGTATAGAGAGGAGGACATGACACTAATTATGTAAATTGCTTTGTATTGTACCAATGTGAGACTTTTTTTCTGAATGGGATACTAGTCTTCCCTCAGAAAAATCACTGTGAGACTCAATACTGAAGTACCCTGCTGAACCGGAGAGGAACATTCTAGAGCCTCCCTGCTGAATGCTATAGGTGTTCTTTCCGTTGCAGAGGTCTTATTTCATCAATCTGTCTCCTCTTCCTGTTCTTGACCTCCTGACACAGTATGTCTTCCAACAGAATAATACTGCCAGTGACACATATGTAGCTCTCTATTAGTGTGGTCACTTGACTGCCTCTCAGGCTGGCAGCTTCACCAGAGAAAATGTTGGGTCTGCCCTTCACTCTGTTTCAACAGCTGCCCTAGAGCGATCTTGTTACTATTTCCATAAGTTCCTTCAGAAAGGGTTGCTAGGTCCTGCTTTGCTAGGCTTCCTAATTCTTATGCAAACAGGATGGGTTGGAATGTGCTAACCACAGGCTGTTCCCTTCCTAGTTGTTTGTCTGTACTCAAAATCTGGATAACCCCTGGCAACTCCCTTAGAAGGATTATTGATTCCTTGACTGTCTCCCCTCCTCCCTATATAAAAACCTGTGTGCCTTGATAATAAAGGGATTTTTGGGCTGCCATCAGCTGCGTGTGGTTGCCTCGTTCCCCCAGCTGGGAGGGAAGGGGTCCTCGGACGAGGGGGGGCCCGGGTCCCAGCCATGGGCACTCACACTCATCTCCTGATTGGCTCCGGGGGGAGGGGGGCAATCCAGCCCCCCACAGAAAATGCAACCGATTTCTTTCCATGAAGTAGAAACAGTCACTTAACCTCTCTGAACCATAGCTTTTTAAAGGGAAAACAGGGGACGATGTCTCTCTCCTACCTCTTTAACCCAGTGACCAGGAGGGTCAAATACAGTAATATGTGAAAGCATTTTTGAAACCTTCTGAAGACCCATGGCAAATGTGCAGGAACACAATATTAAAATGAGCTGAAATCTCATTGGGTTAATGTAGGTAGAGGAATAAAATGGAACTCTAAGAAAATTATCTGAACAAAGGAGGAGAAAAAAATAGCAGAACACTGCCTTTTGAAAGTGTTCTTTGCATGGGAGTAGAGTGGTGGCTCAGTGATTGAAGTGCTTGCCTGGCATGTGCAAGGACCAGGGTTCAAACCGCAGCACCACATACACAACTGTGTTGAACAAACAAAGGCCAGATGAAAAAATAAATTAATAAAGTTAATTCTTTCTTTCCCCCTCTAAAAAAATAAAATAAAAAGAATATGATCTTTGCTTCAAATTCTGTAGATTGGCTTTATACAATACTCAAATTCTCCCAGTAATCACTGCTTTTCCTTCTTTACCCTTACGGCAGTGTGAGTTGAAGCTGATATTATTATTGCCATCATTGTTATTATGGTGAAGCACACCTGCTAGTCACAATTCAATAACTTTCAAACATATGGCCATTGCTTTTCATGCTAAAAAATAACGGACATATGCTGCCTGGTTAAATGGCACATCTAATGGGTTTTGAAGGCTGATTCACAACAATCATTAGGTACAGATTGATATTTTCACAACTAAATGCCTAGCGTGCAACATTTTCTTGGTCTAATTCTGTTCCACAGAACTATTTTGCTGCACAAAAGTATCCTTTAATTTTAAATTGTTTTTACTCTGTCTTCAACATGTGAGCCCTTCCACACTTACAAACACCACTCATCCTTAACCTGGCCCTTGACATTGTTACAGCAGCACCTACAGAACTCAGAATTAGTTAGTGATAACATACTTATTTGGAGCCCAAAAGACAAAGCAAACTCAGGAGTTCCTTTGGCTTTGCCCTCTCATCTTTGGAACCCTGTATACCTGTGTTCTCTCTCATCTAATGTTCTCTGCAATACAAACAAACTGGGATTCACTCTGTTCTATTTCTCTCAGTACAAGGACATTGCTATCTGAGTCTTGCTCGCAAATAACCCTGAAAAGATTGGTGGATACTCTGCTTTCCTGGCACAGTTTTGCTAGAGGGTGCTATTTCTGTTTCTAAGTATTCAACTCGAAAAAAAACTAAGCAATTTGGGTACTGCTCAAATCCACACACATACCACCTATCCATCATGGAAAATTATCAAGCAAAAAAAAAAAAAAAGTGCAATGGAAATACAGCTGTATTATGCAGATTCAAATGGCTTAGAAAGGTCAGTAGGAAAGATCAGTAGCATCTTCAGTTGTTGAAAGATGCAACAAGAAAACAAACAGATGCAGCCAGTCACCAGAAACAATTTTGCATAGTAGTGGAACATACAAACATACTTTCTGTCGGGCTCAGAGCTCATTATCTTATGCAATTGTGGCTATAAAATTCTTTGACAGTTACATTATAAGTCATTTTTGATTAAGCAAATTATGTTTATAAAAATCCTCTGACAGGGACCTCATATCCAGAATCTACAAAATCCTCAAAAATCTCACCTATAAAAACACCCCAATTAATAAATGGGCCAAAAACCTAAATAGAAACTTCTCAACAGACAACATTGATCAAGCCAATGAATACATGAGAAAGTGCTCTAAATCTCTAGTAATCAGAGAAATGCAAATGAAAACTACATTAAGACATCACCTTACACCAGTCAGAATGGCAAAAATGAAGAATATAAACAATAATAGATGCTGGAGAGGATGTGGAGAGATAGGGACACTAACACACTGTTGGTGGAGCCGCAGACTGGGACAGCCCCTCTGGAAAGCAGTGTGGAAAATCCTCAAAAAAGTAGGGATGAGCTCACCATATGATCCTGCTATTCCTCTCCTGGGTTTTTTTCCAGGGGATTTAGAATCAGCACATTACAGTGACACAGCAGTATCTATGTTCATAGCAGCTCAATTTACAATAGCTAAATTATG
>PVKS010037324.1:0-18756 GCA_004027875.1 Aplodontia rufa | reverse complement strand
TTTTTTCTTTTTTCTTTTTTTTTTTTCCTCAAACCGGTTTAGGTGTTAGCTCATGTAATTTGCATTGTAAAGATGGCTATCAAGCAGATAATTAGTTGGTATCTCCTTCCCTTTTACAAAGGAGCTAAGCTGCAAAATGAGGTTTTTCTAGGGCATTTTTGGGTTATGCAGGCTGGTGGTGAACCTGGCATTAACTTGAGAATGAAGCTCCTGCCTGAATTAGTGGACGTCCTTTAAAATTAAGAGAAGGGAGGCTTGCAACCTTTCAGCCATTGCTCTAGCCCTCAGGCTCCCATGGATACCATGGGGTGGGGTGGCTGCCCCTAGGGTTAGAGATGGATATGGTATGCGGTGAGGGTGGGAGAGAAGGGGACCCACCTTTAGCAGGCCTGACCCACCTTTAGCAGGCCGTAGGGCTGAGCCAGAAAGAGGAAATGCCCCGAGGCGGAGGAGATCCCCAGATTGGACTTGAGTTGTATCTAAACAAAGTTCCTGATTAGCTACTTTCCATAGCAAACATTACCCTCCAGAAAGACAAGCCCTTGCTAGATTACCCCAATCTAAAGGAGTGAGGTTATAATCGCCTATGGAGTCCAGCATGGAAAGAGTAAATGCTGCCTGTATTCCATAAGTCATAACCGCTTCTTTCAGCTGTTTAACAAGTTTTATATCAAGGGGCTGGTAGTATCTTTGCTGGTTTTGATCCTCCAATACCGGAAAGAAGGATCGAGACTCTACTTCATCCCAATGAGTACGAGCAGTTTTCCCAGCATAGCATGAGCAAGCACCTCCACATGGCTCCAGACAAGCCGGTGGCAGCGCTGATGTAATAAAATGGAGCTGAGAAAACCACTTCTCCAGATCCGCCCCAGACATCTCTGGTTCAGTATCACTTTCTGATTCCGAGTCTGACGACTCATTTCCCCTTTCTGAGGCTTGGCTTAATTCCTCTTTTATCTCTTCAAGAATCTGTGCACCCTCCCTAAATTGTTCCCTCATATTGGAGCGCTTTGAATCCAAGCAGGAGCATACTAAAGCCCATATAGGCAAAGTCCCTACGGGGATGGAAGTCTTTTTATTGTTCTTTCGTAACTCCTCTCCCAAATGCTCCCATTGAGGGATATTCAGGAGCCCCTCTTCCAAGAACCAGGGACAGCATTTCTCCACTGTTTTGAGGAACGCTCGGGTGGTGGCCGTTTTTAGAGGCGTTCCATTCTTTTCTAACAGCTCCTTAAGAGGCTGTTCCATTCTGACCCGTGATATTTCTGATCCCACTGTTAACCTTAAGCCCTTCCAAGATAGCTATCACAAAAATACACAAAAACCAAATACACAACAATACCACAAACACACAAAGACTTACAACTTGACACAAATTCATCTACTTAAGGATGTCTGACGCGGTCTTGCAGCCACTTGCTTAATCCCTCAGTGGAGACGCTTCCCTTAGTCCCTCAGGGAGACTCTTCCGTTAGTCCCTCAGCGGAGACTCTTCCGTTAGTCTCTCAGGGAGACTCTTCCGTTATCCTCGAGGTCCCTACTCCTGTTCAAACAGGGTCTGCTAGTTAAATTTCAACTTACCATTAATACTTACAATTGGTTTTTGCTAGTCCCCATACGGGCCACCAGTTGCCGCGTTCAACCCGCGAAGCGGCAATAATGATACGCACACGCTTGTTGCTTGCGGAGATCTCTCGCACTCTCTCTTTATTCAGGAAGTTGCACCGCTTATATAGCAAAGGTAACCTAATCAGCAGGTTGTTGCTACAAGGAAGAAAACTCTGCTGCCGGCTCCTATTGGTTGTGCCTAGGTAGTCAGATATTGCAAGCATACGAACCAGGAACAGCACGAGGTCAGCTGACTTGGTTTGGCCAGCTGCCAGCCACCATCTTAAAGCTGCCTGCATGGCATGGGCCCCCAGGTGCCGCCCGCCACAACTGTCATTGTGTTTTATTAGTAAGTTCTGTGCTGTCTTGGTTGTCTGTTGATAACATACACCTTTATTGAATTTCCTCTGTCTGTGGGTGTGAGGAATATTTGCTTGTTCTTCTATCTGGTGTTTATCTGCAATGACTTTGTTTTTCTGTTTACGAATGCTTCAGGTCTGATTGTACCATGAAATGTTTTTATTTACCGATCAATTTTGAAGTTGAGTTTTGCGAGGTATAGCATTCTTGGCTGCATGTTGTGTTCATTCAGATGTTGAAAGATATCCTTCCATGATCGTCTTGCTTCCAGAGTCTGAGCTTAAAAATCAGATGTAATTCTTATTGGTTTACCTCTGAATGCTATTTGACGTTTTTCCCTTGCAGCTTTTAATATTCTTTCATTGATTTCCCTATTGTACATTTTGAATATGGTGTGTCTTGGTGAGCTTCTCATTTGATTAGGTCTATCAGGTGTCCTATAAGCTTCCTGGATGAGCATATCTGACTCTATTTTTTTTTTTTTTAAAGAAAGAGGGACAGTAAGAGAGAGCAAGATAAAGAGAGAAACAATTTTTTATTTAGTTTTTCATGTGGTCTTCATTGCTCCAAGACTTCGCTGTGTACATGGTGCTGGGGTTTGAACTCACATACTCATGCATGCCCCGCAAACACTGTAACTGCCGAGCCATCACTCCAGCCCCTGATTCTATTTTTGTATGGGAAAAAATTTCTTAACTATTTTGTTGAGAATGTTCCTTATCCCATTCATTTGTGTTTCAATTTCTTCCTGTGTACCAATTACTCTTAGATTGTTTCTTCTTATTTCATCCCAGACATTTTTTAAATTCTGTTCATGTTCTGTGAGTTTTTGTCTTTTTTGTCATCTATGTTCAAGTTTGCTCAGCCTGTCTTCATCGTCAGTTCTTTCTTCAAGAACTGAGGTTCTATTTTCTATAGTAGTTAATCTATTATTAAATTCTTCCATGGTTCCTCTCATGTCATTGACTACAAATTTTAGCTCTGTTACTTCCTTTTTGAGTATGTCTATTTCTTTCATAATAGGGTTTTTCATCTCTTGAGCTTTCTCACTTAGTCCCTTCATTGTACCTTCTTTTAGTTCCTTGTTGCTTTTAGTAATCAGTCGATTTTTTTGAAGGAATTCATCTTGGTCCCTATCCATGGGCATCCTTTTTGGGGGAGTTTTGGGTTTGAGGTAAACCTTTCCTAGTTTGGCTCTTCATTTTTGAAGAGCTTCTTCTGGATCTCTGAATTGAGATTCCCTGCAGGGAATGTAGGCCTTTCTCCAGGTGGTTTTTCCTTGCAAGTTAAAGGGACAGATCTGCCACCACCTCTTTGATGATCACCTTCTTCCTGACAGTGCTTTTGCCTGGGTCCTCATTCCGCTCCACCTTTTGGAACCGGGCTCAAGATTGCAGATCTGAACCTGGGTTTTCCTGGGAGCCTGCCAGGGTTGGGGATTTAGCTCAGTGGCAGAGTGCTTGCCTAGCATGCGCAAGGTCCTGAGTTTGATCCTCAGCCCTGAAAAACAAACAAACAAAAAAAAAAAAACTTAAGTCCTGGGAGCCTGCCAGGCCTGGACCAGAAGTGGCCTGGGTCAAGGGCTGATTCTGGCAGGGATGCTATTCAGGTTGATCCTGGGCATGTGCTGGGGCCTTGACCAGAAGAGGCCTGGGCTGGTCCTTCAGTTGGGCAGGGGCTGCTCCAGATGGTGGGACCTACACAGTAGTGTTCTGAGTGCCTGCCAGTTGGGACCAAAGGAAGCCCAGACTGGCATATGGGGCATCAGGTAGGCAGGGGCTGCTCTAGATGGGGGTCCTATTGGTGGTGTCCTGAGCACCTGCCAGCTGGGACCAAAAGAGGCCTGAACCTCCACATGGGGCATCAGGTAGGTGGGGGGCTGTTCTGGATGGCAGTCTTACCAGTGGTGTCTTGAACATCAAAAGAGGCCCAGACAGTATGGGGAGCTGGGGGGAGGGTTGCATAGGTGAGGGCTGCTCCAGATGTGCCTCCACATCTTCCTCCAATAGGTCCCAGGTGGGAGTTGCTCCTAATGGGGTTTTCCTGGTGGTGTCCTGATCACATGCCTGCCAGGACCAAAAGATGCCCAGAGGCACGCTGGACGTTGGGTAGGTGGGGTATGCTCCAGACTGGAGGATTCCTCTTATAGGTCCTGGATGGGGGCTGCTCCAGATGGGGTCCTCTTAGCAGTGTCATGAGTGTGTGCCTACCAGGACCACAAGAGGCCCAGAGGCACACAAGGCTTTGGGTAGGTGGGGCTGCTCTAGACATGGAGGATCTTCCTCTGGTAGGTCCTAGGTGGGGGCTGCTCCAAACAGGGTCCTCCTGGTGGTCCAGTTCAAAATTTTAAAATTAATAAAGCTCATTTTCATCACATCTGCTGATTCTTGAGAGCAGTAACCTATACAATAGGAGCTAATTTATATGTGTGCTCTTATTTGCTCATTTTTTAATTAAACAGAAGTTTCAAGTAAAAAAGATTCAAAATTTAGGAGCTATGTTGGTCTGAGAGCTTCTTATTGGATGCTGGCTAGAACACCATGATTTCTTCTGGTTGTAAAAGTCTGTTTCTCCTGGGTGAGGAATGGTATCTGGACCATACACTGAGGAAAGTCTCCCAGAATTTCAAGTGAGGTGATGTATTTGTCATACTGGTCAAATGAGCATTATCAACTTCCCCCTAGCCACAGGATGCTAATTCTTTGTTAGATGTCATAGTTGAAATCCTGAAAATTCCCCAAAGGCCCATATAACAAAGGGTTTGTCCACAGCCTATGGCACTACTGGAGGTGGAAGAACCTTTCACAGGTGGGGACCAATGGGATGTATTAGGTTTGGGGTAAGGTCCGCAAAGGGGACTGTGGAAACTTGGTTCATTCTCTGCCATTCCTGGTTATATGGTGAAAGACCTGCAATGCACTCACAATGATGTCCTATGTTGTTGCCACAGATCTAAAGCAACAGGATCAACTGACTGTGTACTGAACTCCAAAACAATGAGCCAAAATAAACCTTTCCTGTGTTTTTCTTTTTTAAAAAAAGAAAGAGGAACTGTGGGGTGGGGTGGAGAAAGAGAATCAATGTTATTTAGTTTTTCACATGACCTTCGTTTCTCCAGGACTCTGTATGTACATAGTGCTGAGGGGTTTGAACCCACGTACTTGCGCATGCCAGGCAAGTGCCACAACCACCAAACGACCACTCCAGCCCCAAAACTTTCCTCTTTTTAAACTGACTATCTCAACTGTTTGCTATAGTAACAGAAAGCTGACTAACACAATTTTTAAAGTCTAACTCTCATGGTTATGCCAATGATTCCTAATGGCCCAGAGCAGTTAAGATGAGCTTTCTAGAGTAATAAGCTCTTATCTACAATCTTTTGAGATACTGAATTCTAAAGTCAAGTATTTGATTGTCACTTAGAAGTAGGCTGAAAGAGAAATTCCTTACCAATTCTGGTACCATTATTTTGCTTTTTTTCTTGAGAAGCTGAATCTCAACCCAGTTGAAGCCCAGGACTGTTTCTGTTCTGTGTGTAAATATTTTATGTACCCCCAAAACTATATGAATTTATGAATTTTAAATATTCCGTATAAATATGAACTTGTGTTTTTCATATTAGCCCAAGAAAATGATTCCCATCCTTGAGATTCTGTTCCAAAATGTGCATACTTTTCATCTACTGCTCAGCAACAAAATAACTGTGGCTTCAGAATGCCAATGAACACTCAAAAGCAAGGTAATCAACAAACATAATTTTCTTTGTGCCTTAAAATATATACTCCCATGCCCATCCACTGCACCCAACACAAAAATTTAGAAAAGACAAATTATGGCCAGTGCTCAGATTAAGGACAGAAATCCATGAAACTAACCAGGAAAATTTATCTCAGAAAGATTTTTTTTCAATGGAAGACATTTATTTAAGTCATGATAAACCCATAAGTTCTATCTTGTTTACAGTTAACATTTTAATAGTTGGAAGGTTAAGGTTTGGGAGCAAGAATTGTTGCTGTTCATCTATAAGCAACTGATTGTGTTTTAGTGAACTTTACCCTCCTGCAGGTATTTAAGAAGGTCTGTTATAATGTCAAGCCCCTATCTTTTTCCAGAAAGGAGGGAAAAGAAGAATTAACTCTATAAAATGACACTGTGACACAGCAAAGCCAGTGTCCCTGTCTGCCCTCTGGGAAATCAAAAAGACAGAAAGTACAGACGAATCTGAAAAGGACACAGATGCATCTGAGGACTCAAATTTCATGAAAAGTTCACTCTGCAGGAAAACAGAAGGTGGACCCTGATGAGGAAGATTTCAGATAGTTACTTTCCATTACAGGATGGGGTTCCATAGCTGATTTCTCTCTGTCCTATTCCCCTTTCATCCCTTTCCCCACAAGTACATCTCCTTCCCTGCAGGATGCAAATAATTAACAAGTACCAGTAGTTGGAAACTTGTAATCATCCCAAATGTCCTTTCCAATTGTCCAAGTTAACAAGATTCTGGGGTATTCTAAACCAGGTCAATACACAGACCCCAAAACACTTGCACTGAAGTCTACCATCAGAGCCTTTTCCCAGTTCAATGTGTTCTCTTCAATCCTGTGCTGTTATTTAAATAGCCTTTTCCTCAGAAAATTATCCTTCTGGAGAAAGTGCTATGATTTCCACTTTGAGGGGGTAAGAGAGTACTTTAAGGCAATTGATCTCAAAGGGAGCAAAATAACTGGAAAAAACAAGAGTAAAAGCAGCAGTAGCTGCTACAAAGACAGCTCCAGTGTGAACACAGGGGAGAAAGCTCATTGACAGAAAACATGGGGAGGAAATGGAGGTCAACATCAAAGAGCACCTGGGCACCCATCTTTATTTGGAATGGGTAGATCAAACTTTCCCAGCCTGGGCTTAAATTATTTTCTACAATGTCCTCAGCTATGGGCTATATTGGATTCACCTGGGGAGCTGTAAAAAAGAAACCTGATGTCTGATTCCATGCCAGATCAATTAAATAAAAATATCTGAGGGAAAGGGGCAAGTGCTGGAGCTTAAAAAGCTTATCAGATGATTTTAGTGTGGCAGGAAGCTGAACATCCCTGCCCTGATCAAGCAGCCATACCTAGAACTCCTCCACTGACAAGCAACTCTCTACCTTCCATGGAAATCCCTTCTATTTTCAGATCATCTGATATTTAAAGTTTTATCTTATGTTGGGGTGTAATAAAGCCTTACAACTTTATGTTAACTCTCTTATAGGAGAAGCAGGGCTCAGTCATATTTGACACAGCTTCCAGTTCTACACTACACACAAATGTCTCAAACCAACAGCCAACAGTAACTAGGAGGAATCTCTCTGGCCTAGAAGAATGGGTTCCATAGCTTCCTAGCTATTTCCTTTAAACCAGCCAATTAAATATTTGCTTGCAAACTTAAAATGACCCCTGCCTAGCCTAGTAGCCACATGTTCTCTCTCCCCTCCAAATTCTTCACTCCTGCCTAGTGTGACCCAGGATAAAGGACCATACATCTGACTCCTTGAACCCTCTTTGTCCAGAATCTGTAAGTGAACATCTTTGAATTTATTTCCCAATGAAATGGTTTATGGAATTTTTGCCTTGCATCTGAAGAACCAGAGCTATCCCAGCCAAGTTTTCCCCAGGATACCAGAGAGAACACAAGTTTGGGAGGATGCAAGGGAGAACACAAATTTCAGCTCCCTGCACCAAGATGATGGTCAATGAAGAGTCACATGGGTGTTTGTCAATATAAACAAGCTTCCCATATGCAAGAGCCCTGGTCATGGGTTGGACAACTCAGCATTTGGCCATCCACCAGGTGAAAGAAGTATTTTGTGAAATGCATACACTGTAAATAACCACCCCCAGTTACCCTTCACTTCCCATTAAGACACGATTGCTAGCTGCTCTGGTACTAGAGCTCCAGTTCAGCTGGAGACTCTCAAAACTTGAGGCTAAACTCACCTTTCAAAATATTTCTTCCTAGTTCTGCCAAAGAAATCTACATGAAACTTGGGAATGATTCCAACATGGAGGAAATTTTTTGATAGCACAATTGACAGGCAACTTTGAGGCCAAATTTAACAAATTCCAATGGTATCTAACTCCTCACTTTCACTTAGAGGAAAACTGGAGAGCAAGGGCATTAGCAAGCATGAGTCATGTAATTGATTTCCTGTGTGGGAATGGAAACCAGGTAGGCAGTCCCTCCACATGAGTTAGTGGGGTGGTATGGCCATAGAAATTCCTCATGCTCTGGAAGACTATATTCATGACATGGCATCTCCAGAGAGAAGAATACACTGAAGACAAATTGGAGTGGGTTCATCAGGTGACCACACTTCAACACAGATAGAGAAAAACAGAATGAACTCAGTGGTGAAGGATTTTTTTAAATGTTTCAAATAAAGAAAATTTAGAGGGAAAGCAGAGTAAAAGAAATCATTAAAGCACAAAAGAGAAAACTACCATTTGAGCACATGCCAAGTGTCCCTTCTACTTCAATTCAGGCAGTCATCAACGCAGCAGTGGCGGTTGCCTTATCTATAGGGAAGGCATTCAAGTGACCACAATGGATAAAACTAGAAAAATGGGGTGTGAGCTTAAAACTTAAAAGACACAGATATCCTTCCCCGCACCCCTCCTCGGGTCTCTGTTGGAGACAGCTGTGGTAGGTATGCTGCTCAGTTGTTGGAACTCAGTTCATTGGTCTGTCCAGGGCCCCTCTGGTAGTCATCCATTAATTCCTTAGTTTTTTCATGTTTGTTTTAAATCCCCAGACTCCACTGGCATTTCCCTCCCTCTTCAGAGGTAACAATGTATGATCTTTAATTTGTAAATATTCTTGTAAAATTTTTCACATATTCTGTACATTTTGTTTTCCTAGACTTTGCCATTTCTACTAGGATTTATATCTTTTCTAGATAATAGTCCCTTGTTGGCATTAGAAACTATATTTATGGTGTATTAGCATTCTAATCATTGTGATAACTTTGTCCAGACATAATTGAAATTAACTTTTTTTTCTGTACATGTTACATTAAATTTTTATTCAATAACTCTTTCCCCACATCAAGGTCACAAAGATATTCTACTTTTTTTAACATTTAAACACACAGTTTTAACTTTCACATTTACAATATTAGTTCTTCTAGAAACCACTTTTATACATGACATCATGACAAAATAAATCTGATTTTTCTTCATATGATGAGCCTGTTTTTCCAAGAGAAACTACTATACAGTGCTTCCTTTCCCCATTGATATATGGTGCCACCTTACTATTTTATTCATTTCTAATCAATATGAGTTTATTGTTGACTCTGTTGTGTTTCGTTGATCTATTTGATTGATCTTGCACCAATATCACACTACTTTATTTGCTATGACTTTCTAGCATGTCTTAATTCCCAGGCAAATGACCCTATTCCTCTTTTTCAATATTGGCTTATAATTTAAAAAATACTCTAGAGGAAGTGCATTGATCTCTATTGTGACTAGCTATTAAAATACTTAAATTCATTTTAAGGTGAGTAGAGCAGTATAAGCTTATTTTTCTATGTCACTCAGATAAAGACCAAAAGCTTAAGTTTATTTGTTGAGAGCTTGCATTTCTGAGAAATCAGAATAGCTTAATTTTCTGTTACTTGGCTATGGTAGGTTGGTATTGCGTATACTGAAACTGGCCTCTGTTTTAATTATGCTTTAACAATCTAAATAAATAAATAAATAAATAATACTCTAGATATGCCACACAACACTGTGCTTTAGTTAACAACACTGTACGGTATACTTAAAGTTTTGATAAGAGGGTAGATATTATGTTTGTCACAGTTTAAAATGGTTGGTTTACTCTTTTTGGACATTTATTTTTCTTTGTAAATTTTAGAGCAAAAGCTATCAGGTTCATCAAAATATCTAACTGGAATATTCAGGGTTTTGAATTGAAGTTATAGATTAAGAAGAATCACTGGCCTTGGACTTTGGAGCAGAGACTTCCCTGGGACCTGCATGTTCCAGGCAGAGTCTGCTTTCAGGTCCCATGACTTTGGAGCAGAGACTGCCGGAGGACCTGCATGTTCTGGGTGGCGTCTGCGTTCAAGCCCCTTGAGTTTGGAGTAGAGACTACCCCAGGGGCTGGACTTTCCCAGAGGGTGTCTTCCTCTCAGCCCAGCCCCACCCCTCACCCCCATTCTGGAGCTGAGACAGCCTCAGGAGCCACCCATTTAGGGCTGGTGAGGGCCTGAGGACACACAAGTTTGGGGCAATATCCTCCCAGGAGAACCAAGTTCAGGGCAGCCACACCCCCAGGATCAGTGAGCTCACCTTAAGGCTGCCCCAGGATCCACAAGATTGCCAGCAGCTGCCAGGGCCCTTGCTGAAGTGGAACAGGAGTCTGAGCAAGTGGACACAAAAGCACCCAGGGTTTCAACCCAGGAAGGACAAAAGGCTGTACTCACAGGAAGGAGTGGAGGTGAAGGACTGCACCCCCCTCCACATGAGAATACTGGGAAGATTCCTGGGAATTTGACTTCCAGCTAAGAACAGCAAAAGCTAGGCCTTCCAGCAACCTCATCCTCAAAGTGCCTCCACCCAGGTGCCAGATGTGCTCATCTACCCCCACTGTATAATTCGACCTCCTCAATGGAAATAACCCATAATCCTCCCAACTTTCCATTAAGAGATTGTTTTCTTTTTTGTTTTTATTGTTTGCTTTTTTGTATATTGATTTTTTGTTTTGTTAGTTTGCTTTCTACTGTGTTTCTTTTGCTTTGTTTGTGTTGCTGTGGTTTGATGTTATTTTTGTTTGCAATCTTGCAGACAAATGCATTTTGTTTTTGTGGTATATAGCCTCCCTGGAGTGAACTTCTCTGGTATGCCATTCTTCCCTTTCTTCTGGCAACACCTAAACTTTATTTCACTCTCTGTCACCCTCCCCTAAAGTCATTACTTCAGTCTCTTCCTCTTTCTTTTTTTTTTATTTTATCAGAATATCATACATCATCTCCACTTTCTTGCTGTTGATAATGGTTGCTTGCTTTTAAACCAAGTATAGCCTGAAGGTTCTTATAGAATATAGTTGTTAATCCTGCTATTCTTCTCATAGGTGATAATTAACACTATAAGAGTTATAGAGAGAACAAAGTAACCAGTTCTGGTGTCTGTTGTATGCACTGGCTGTACATATTGACTCTTTTCCCTTATCTTGTGAGGTATTGGAAATCGTAAAGGTCAATAGTAAATCACAGGTTGGGGAGCCAGCTGTTAAACTGTACTATCCAAATTGTACCCCAATCCAAATAAGCAAAGAGACAAAATCCCACATCCATCAACGAAGTCCCAAAGTGAAATAACCAGTGAGAGATCTCAGGTCCCACACCCTGAAATGAAGAAAAAAGGAAACAATTCTCCTCCTCAAACCCATAACTCTCCAGCCAAGGATTCCATGACAAGGGACCTAGATGAAAACTTAGAAAATACTAACAACAATCTGATCATTAAAATGATCAAATAATTAAAGGAAGATTTAAGGAAGGAAATAGAGAGCAATTACAGGAGGTGAAACATCATTTTAACAAATAATTAGAGACAATGAAAAAAGAGGTAGCAGAACTCTTAGAGCTGAAAAACACAGTCATCCAAATTAAAAGCTCAATGGAAGATACTAATCTCAAAGTAAACTCAGAAAACAGAACTTCAGCTCTTGAAGAAAGATCAGCAGACAATGAAGACAGGCTGAGTAATCTTGAATGCTCAGAACATAGACAAGAAAAAAAAACTTACTGATCATGATCAGAATTTCCAAGTATGGGATTAAATCAGAAAAAAATAACCTGAGAATAATTGGGATAAGGGAAAACATTGAACATCAAAGAAATGGCATAAAGAACTGGCTCAATGAGATAATCAAATAAAATTTCACCCATATCAGAATTTATCTAGATATTCACATTCAAGAGTCCTATAGGACCCTAAATACCTAACCAAAAGAGAAACTCACAGAGACACATCATATTCAGAATGAACAACACAGAAAACAAGGAAAGAATATTAAAAGCAGTAAAAGGAAAACTCCAAGTCATATTCAGAGGCAAACCAATAAGGATCACAGTGGATTCTTAAACCAGACCATAAAGGCAATAAGAGAGTGAAACAAAATTTTTCAAATATTGAAAGTAAATAATTGAAAACCAAAAACACTATGCCCAGAAAAACTCAGCTTCAAATTTGATGGGGAAATAAAATTTCCACAATAAGAATGAATTAGCAACATACATGAACACAAAACCAGCTTTTCAGAGAATACTCAGAGACAAACTTCAAACAGAGGAACAAGCAAACAACTCTCAAATCCCACAATCAGAGAGGAAAGTCAATAAAAGCTTAGCTCACTAAAGGATATCCAAGATGGCACAAAATATAGCAAAGGTCACAATGCCAGGGAACCAAAATCACATATGTATTCTAACACTGAATGTGAATGGACTCAATGCCCCAAATGACATAGATTAGCATACTGGATCAAAAACCAAAATCCAACAATACACTGCCTACAGGAGACTCACATCACAGCCAAAGACAGCCTTAGCTTGAAGGTAAAAGTTTGGGAGTCGGGGGACCAACCATGTTTAAAGTCCAAAAAAATCAAGCCAATGTCACAATACTCATATCTGACAAACTAGTTTTCAACCAAAAATTAGAAGAGACAAAGAAGGCTACTACATCTTAGTTAAGGAAATGCTACATCAACAAGGTATAACCAGGGGTTGGGGATTTAGCTCAGCGGCAGAGCGCTTGCCTAGCACGCTCAAGGCCCCAAGTTCGGTCCTCAGCCCTGAAAAAAAAAAGAAGATATAACCATAGTTAACATTTATACACTAAACTCCTATGCTCCCAAATATGTAAAAAAATATACTATATGACATTAAACCACTTATAGATTTCAGCTGAATAATATCGGGGGACTTTAATGTACCTTCATCACCAATAGATCATCAAAACAAAAACCAACGAAGAAGTCTTCAGCCTAAACAAGTATATAAATCAAATGGACCTAACAGACATCTACAGAATATTCTATCTCAAATTGGCTGAGTTCACCTTCTTCTTGGCAAGACATAGATTCTTCTCCAAAATATACATATCCTAGTCCACAAAGGTAATCTTAGCAAATATAAAAAAAAGTTGATATAATCCCATGTATCCTGTCAGACCATAATGGTATGATTCTAGCAATTAACAGCAAGAAAAACAACAAAAAGTACATCACTACATGGAGATTGAATAATACCCTCTTAAATAAAGAAGGTACCATAGAGGAAATGAGAACAGAAATCAAAATCTTGGAAATGAATGAGAATGAATACAGAATATATCTGGGACAGTATGAAAGCATTCTTAAGAGGTAAATTTATAACATTGAGTGCCTTCATCAAAAATCAGGAGAGAGTCCAAATAAATAAATTTATGTTCCAAAAAAATCCCTAAAAAAAAAGAAACAATCTAATCCCAAATCCAGTAGAATACAGGAAATAACCAAGATCAGAGCCAAAATCAATGAAATTGAGAATTAAAAAAATACAAAGAATCAACAAAATAAAGAGTTGGTTCTTAAAAAATAAATAAAATTGACAGAACCCTAGCCAACCTCACCAAAAGGAAAAATGAAATTAAGCAAATCAACAAAATCAGAAATGAAGATGAAAGATTACCATTAATTCATGCAAAATCCAAAGGACTATCAGAAACTACTTTGTAAAACAATACTCCTCAAAGTTGCAGAATTTGGAGGACATGGACAAATACCTAGTCACATATGACACTCCCAAACTGACATAGGAGGATAATGAGCAGCTCAATAGACCAATATCAGGTAGCAAAATAGAAACAATAATAAAAACCCTTCCAAAAAAAAAAAAAAAAAAAAAGCCCAGGACCTTATGGATTCTTAGATGAATTCTACCAGACATTTACAGAGAATTAACATCTCTCCTTAGTATGCTATTTCATGAAAATTTTTTTTATAATTTTTTTTATTAGAAGTATATAGAAATAGAGTTGAGGGGGAAACATTATCAAAACATTAGCAATCAATGGATATAAACTTTGTTATCCAGGGGAAAAGCCAAAACATGGATAACCACCTTGGGTTTTACCTGTTGCAGTTTCCCCCAGAACTCATGCGTTAAATGGGTAGTTCATGGAGGAATGACATCAGCTTCTGGGATGGTTCACCCATTTGGGTTGGAATCCTCCCAAACACTTTTTATGATGCAATCATAACCCTGATACCAAAACCCAACAAAGACACATCAAGAAAACTATAGACCAATATCCCTGATGAACACAGATGCAAAAATTCTTAACAAAATCCTAGCGAACCATATCCAAAAACACTTCAAAAAGATAATACATCATGATTAAGTGGTTTTCATTCCAGGCATGCAAGGCTGGTTCAACATATCCTAAACAGTAAATGTAATTCATCATTTAAACAGAATTAAAGACAAAAAAAAATATGATTATCTCAATTGATGCAGAAAAGGCCTTTGACAAAATCCAATGCCCATTTATGCTCAAAACTCTGGAGATGACAGGGATCAAAGGAACATACCTTTATTTTGTCAAGGCCATTTATGACAAACCCACAGTCAACATTATACTTAATGGAGAGAAAGTGAAAGCATTCCCACTAAATGTGGGAACAAGACAAGGCTATCCACTCTCACCACTCTTATTCAATTTAGTCTTTGAAATCCTAGCCAAAGAAATTAGACAAGAGAAGGAAATCAAAGGGATTTAAATAGGAAAAGAGGAAGTTAAACTATCTCCACTTGCTGATGATATGATCTCCTATCTAGAAGATCCAAAAAACTCCATCAGAAGACTTCTAGAGCTTATAAATGAATTCATCAAAATTTTAAAATACAAGATCAACACCCATAAATTAACAGCTTTCCTATGATACAATTCTGCCAATGAAGAAATCAAGAAATCCATCCCATTCACAATAACTTCATGTAGAATAAAATACTTGGGAATTAATCTCACAAAGGAAGCAAAAGACTTCTACAATGAAAACTATCAAACATTGAAGAAAACCTGAGAATATGGAAAGACATCCCATGTTCTTGGTTAGGCAGAATCAATATAGTTAAAATGGCCATTCTACCAAAAGCACTGTACAGATTCAGCACAATCCCCATCAAGATACCAATGTCATTCTTATCAGATATAGAAAAATCAATTCTCAAATTTATTTGAGCAATAAGAAACTCAGAATAGTCAAAGCCTACTAAGTGCACACACACACACACACACACACACACACACACAAAGAAATTAGATTGGAAGGAGTGCAATAACAGACCTGACATTATACTATATAGCTGTAGTATCAAAAACAGCATGGTATTGGTATCATAATAAGCAGGAAGACTAAAGGAATAGAATAGAAGACACTGAGACTAACTCAGAAATCTTTAACCATCTGATATTCAACAAAGGTCAAAAATATTGCTTGGATGAAAGACAGCCTATTCAACAAATGGTGCTGGACAAACTGGACAGTCATATGGAGACAATTGAAATTTGATCCTTATCACTCACTCTGCATGAAAATTAAATCAAAATGGATCAAATAACTAGGAATTAAATCAGCAAATATACAATTATGAGAAGAAAAAATAGGATCAACACTACACCATATTGGTATAGTCTCCTTCTTTAACAAGATTGCTGTAGAGTAAGATCTAAAACCAAGGATCAATGAGTGGGAAGCCATTAAACTGAAAATCTTCTGCACAGCTACGTAATTATTCAAGAGTGTCCAGAGAGAACCTACAGAAAGGGAGAAAATCATGGCTGCTACCTCTCTGACAGGGGGCTAATATCCAGAATATACAAACAACTCAAAAAATTTAACATCCAAAAACACAATCACTCCAATCAATAAATAGGTTATTGAACTAAACAGAAACTTCTCAACAGAGGAAATGCAAAAAGCTAAATGATATATGAGAAAGTATTCTACATTTCTAGTAATAAGAGAAATGCAAATCAAAACTGAACTGAAATTCAACTTCACCCGCTTCAGAATGGCAAAAATGCAAAATACAAACAATAACAGAAGCTGGAGGGGTTGTGAGGAGAAAGGAACACTAACACACTGTTGGTGGGATTGTAAACTGGTAAAACCACTCTGGAAAGCAGTGTGGAAACTCCTCAAACAATTAGGGATTGAACCACCTTGTGATCCAGCTATCCTATTTTTGGATTTTCTCCCATAAGAGCTAGAATCAGTTTATTACAGAAATACAACTACATCAATGATTATAGCATCTCAATTTACAATAACAAAATTATGGAAACAACATAGAAGTCCCTTACTGGATGAACGGATCCAAAAGTTGTGGTATATATGTATATATATACACAATGGAGTTCTACTAAGGTATTAGAAAGAATAATATCATGGTTTTTGCAGGTAAATGTATGGAAATGGAAAAAATCATGGTGAGTGAATCAAGCAAAACCCAGAGACTTAAGGGTCAAATGTTTTTCTCTCATATGTGGAAGCTAGAGTAAAACCTAAGATAAAATGAAAGTTAGTCAAGTTTATTAAACAGACCCATTCAATCTGAAGTAACACACAAGCTGTGGGGACTATAGCTATGAAGGTGGAAGAAAAGAAAGGGAGAGAGGAAAGGGAAGGTAAATGGGGTGGTGTTCAATACTGTGTAGTACATTTGACTCCTCTGAGAAGCCCAAATATATCCAGGCAGGCATATAAACCTAGTAATTTCAATGTGTAAATTGCATGTATATGGTCACTGATTCCTGCAACTTAGGGGAACTTCAGAGGAATCATGAGATTGAGGGGTTGGGAACGGGGGTAGATCCTGGACAAGGATCAGGTTAAAGCAACTCTGACAATATGTATGCATGTATGAAAGTGAATCAACTAATCCCCTCATTATGTAAATCAATGCCAAACCAACTAGTAAAAACAAAACTTTTTTTTTTAAAGAATCATCATCTTCACCACATTAAGTCATGTCATCCAAGAGTGTGGGATGTCTCTCCATTTACTTAGGTCATCTATCTCTTTTACTTATATTTTAGGCTTTTCTCCACAGGGAGCAAGTATGTACTTGGATAACTTGTTTTCTAAATGCATTCTTTCAGAATGTCCCATATATGGACTGATAGAGAAATGATATCACCATAACAGAATCCTCTAGTTGGTATAGGATTTTCCTCAGCACATTAATATCATATGCCATCTAACAACAGCAGCTGTACAGAAAATATCTAACTCAGTAGCCATTCACTCATCCTGACAAGATCATGTACTGCTTGGTCTGTGTTCCACCTGTGCCAAAGCTGTGTTGTGTGG
Source organism: Aplodontia rufa (assembly GCA_004027875.1). Lineage (NCBI taxonomy): Eukaryota > Metazoa > Chordata > Mammalia > Rodentia > Aplodontiidae > Aplodontia > Aplodontia rufa. The sequence continues at coordinate 1,383 of PVKS010037324.1, read as the reverse complement.
CAGACAGAACCTTCTCAGAACTTGGTTTGCTAGCATCGAAGTGCCAAAGATCTGAAGTCCCTGCTTCTTCCCAGCCAGTTGAGGTTCATCTGTCCAGTTTAGGAAACATGATCCAACTGATCATGTTCTCAGGAAATACCTTCAGAGAAGTACGTTGCAATTCAGTCAAAGGAAGGAGTTTTTGAGCCTGCTATTAGGAGGGACCAGCTACCAAGTAATTGTGAATCACTCTGAGAAAGAGAAAATTCATAGCTTCCTCAGAGAGAACCCATGCTTGCAGTGTCCTGGAAACCAAAATTGTGGTCTCTGTAGTCACTTCCAACTCTGACATTTGGTTACCAGTCTCCAAGTGCCTCATTACATCTCTCAGCCATCTTCAGAGATACACTCCTCTGTGCCTTAGTTTCCTCCATCAGGAGGTCCTGATTAGAGGATTCAGTCCCCACCCAACACCTTCATTCTGATACCAGTAAGAGCACATAGAGCTCTCAGCTACTGAGCAGTGGGGGCAGAGCATGGCACCTTGTGGCACACCTTTGGGCACAGTGAGCATCATGCAGATTGCAAAGCTCATCTAATACAGCATTCCCCACATGCACACTGGGAATCATATTTAGTACTCTAAATCCATAAAATGAGCTAGGCAGTTTTATTCTCTTCTGTTTCTGGCATATCTAATATAAGTCAGAAAATAACTGTTCTTTGAGAGTTTGGTAGAATTTATCTGTGAAACAATCGGCCTGGGATCAAGGGGGAAAAAGTTGTTACATACTATTTTAATTCTTTTAACATTTGTGGTACTAATAAAGTTTTATTTATTTTTCTAGAAAATCAGTCATATAAATGAAGCAATGATAAATTGTGAGGTAAATGAAATGTCAAGAACAACCCTCTACAACCAGGGACCAAGAGATCCCAAATTCAGATTTATCCTGGATAGCTTCAATACAATGCCACCTAGTGGTAGTTGTCCACACTGCTTTAAATATAGATTGGAATGATTCTGGAACCATGGCTTGTGGAAACTTCTGAACCACAGGCAGCAATTCCAGAAATCTCCTATTTAGTTAGTGTAAAGAAAGAGATGAAAATGACGGAAATAAAGAGAGAGGAGAATATAATCCCATGTATTCTGTCAGATCATAATGCTATGATCTTAGCAATCAACAACAAGAGAAACAACCGGAACTATTCAAATACTTGGACATTGAATAATTACCTCTTAAACGAAGGATGGGTAAAAGAGGAAATGAGAACAGAGATTATGAAGTTTTTGGAATTGAACGAAAATGAGGAAACAACATACCAAAACCTCTGGGACAGTATGAAGGCTTTCTTAAGAGGTAAATTTATAGCTCTGTATGCATACATCAAAAATCTAGA